>JAWQFJ010025908.1:15000-17242 GCA_034096865.1 Theodoxus fluviatilis | reverse complement strand
AATTCCGCCTCAGCTAAAATGAAGCTTCACCAAATCGCAGTTCTCATCCAAATAAGTAAAAGCAGAAGTCTGATCTTAGCTGGGTGAAGAGATACTTTTCACTTCGATATTTTACTGATCCCAGAATTAAGGTGTCTGAATAACAGATATATGATCTAAACTGGCAAGGCAACTAACGATTATCACGTGTAACTGTTCTAGTGTGATCCAAACAGAATAAAACGTTTGAACAAAGCAAGACTTTATCAGCATCGGTTGACTGAAAATTGAACTTCAATCTTATTCCCTCTATCATCTACTTCGTTCACCTTTCTGCTTCATAGACGAAAATTCGACTCTACTCGTGTGAAACATAATTCAGCACCGTTTCACATCATCCCTTTTTATCTACCACTTTATCTGACGTAACTATTTTTTTTCTTGAGCTACTCCGATAAGAAATCCAATTGTAGCCGGCTTTATTTTGACTGAAATCGGATCTATGATCTCTGCCTGTCCCAGTAGAAAGTCGAGGTGTCTATATCTAGAGCAATATTCGGCCAGAGCCGTTTGATGCCCCCCCCCCCCCCCCCCCCCCCCCCCTTCATAATACTGCTGATGTGGACACAGCTTGCCTGTTGGGAAATTAATGTAATTTCCTACCAATCCCCTTCGTAATGGACCGGAGGCCTAACGAATAAAGTTTTTCGTTCGTTCTCTCTCTCTCTCTCTCTCTCTCTCTCTCTCTCTTCTCTCCCCACAAGTGATCTTATCAATTCTACATATGCAAAGATGCATTAATGTCCACTCCTTCGTGAGCTACTGGAGCTCTGTAGATCGGTGGTCAAGATGCAAGCAAACCGTTGCTCATGGCCCACAGGTGCAGTGTTCGAAACAGCACGAATTCCAGGGATGCAATTTTCTGGCAGTGTGCTTACTTCACATTGGCTTCCCCATCCAGGAATAAAAGGGGGTACCTGTGTGGGCAGTGAAGGCAGATTGCAGTAAAAATAATTCCTTATGAGACTGCGAGCCAGCTCAAGTCGGGATACTCTCCAGGGAAAAGAGATGGCGTTGAATTCCATGACTTAGCAATCTAACCTGTCTGTGTCTGTGCGTTGTGTCAAGTGCCGAGATTCATCTCGCGGCCTAATGATCAGGGGGGAAAATGTCACGCAGTCTAAGCCCAGATTTGGGCGATATGTCTTTCTGTAAAACCACAAAACTTTAGAGTGGGTTTTTTTACGATGTCAAAACACCTACGTCAAAAGCAGATTTAGCATCACGTGTAATAACTGTACACGCCCTAAATGTGTGGTCTCTTAGTTCAAGGATCGCCGAAGCATAAGATTAATTTCAAGTTCTAAATTTTCAAAGCAAGTTTTAAAAATATATTTTAACTCACATTCGGGGAAACTCTGTCAATGGGGAAACCCTGTCAATGAAGAAACTGCACAAGGAAGAACCGGATTATGAAAAAAAAATGTTGACCTCTGACTAAAACAATCGTGACACACAGATTCTTTTCTCGCACACACAAAGTCTGATCGATGTTGTAAACACGTGACGATTTTCCAATAAGGAATGACTTATGTGGAGATAAAACATGTGCGATGTAAAGACGTCACTTTTACATCTGACGTCAGCACCAAACGGACTGCCTTGGTTTATGCGCGTGAGAGAGAGAGAGAGAGAGAGAGAGAGAGAGAGAGAGAGAGAGAGACAGACAGAAAGAGATAGCGAGAAAGAGAGAGAGAGAGAGAGAGAGAGAGAGAGAGAGAGAGAGAGAACATTGTTTTATTTGTTTACTTTTAAAAAAAAGAAGCCACTAGAGGAGTAAGTGCCCAACGTGAAATAAAGTAAACAAAACAGATGAATGCTTTAGATTGGAATGAAAGTGAAGTTTGATGTGCCTTTCAGCCTCAAAACGTTATTGCAACTCAATGTAAAGCAACCATACGTTTGAAGACAAACTTTCATTTAACCCCACACCACACCCCCAACTCCGAGAAAAAAAGGATCATCTATTTTCAGCCATGCCACATTGGGAAGAAATTCGGCATTTATGGTAGACATGGACGACAGTTTACATTTAAGGGTGGGACAGGCGTCAGGTATTGGGTCAGGGGCAGCAGTAGGGTGATAGAGTCTATCAATGAAAGATAAATCGTCACAAAAACATCAGTATCGGGCGTGTACTATGTACATCTCCTCGCAGGTGTTTGGAGGCGTGCCGCTGTGTTTGTGTCGGTGTCTGCATGTG
>JAWQFJ010025908.1:0-12500 GCA_034096865.1 Theodoxus fluviatilis | reverse complement strand
GTACCGGACAGTGTACCTGACAGTGCACCTGACAGCGCACCTGACAGCGCACCTGACAGTGTACCTGACAGTGTACCTGACAGTGCACCTGACAGCGCACCTGACAGTGTACCGGACAGTGTACCGGACAGTGTACCTGACAGTGTACCTGACAGTGCACCTGACAGTGCACCTGACAGTGCACCTGACAGTGCACCTGACAGTGCACCTGACAGTGCACCTGACAGTGTACCTGACAGTGCACCTGACAGTGTACCTGACAGTGTACCTGACAGCGTACCTGACAGTGTACCTGACAGCGTACCTGACAGCGTACCTGACAGTGTACCTGACAGTGTACCTGACAGTGCACCTGACAGTGCACCTGACAGTGTACCTGACAGTGTACCTGACAGTCCACCTGACAGTGTACCTGACAGTGTACCTGACAGTGCACCTGACAGTGCACCTGACAGTGTACCTGACAGTGTACCTGACAGCGTACCTGACAGTGTACCTGACAGTGTACCTGACAGTGTACCTGACAGTGCACCTGACAGTGTACCTGACAGTGTACCTGACAGTGTACCTGACAGCGTACCTGACAGCGTACCTGACAGTGTACCTGACAGTGTACCTGACAGTGTACCTGACAGTGTACCTGACAGTGTACCTGACAGTGTACCTGACAGTGTACCGGACAGTGTACCTGACAGTGTACCTGACTTCCTCTTATTCTAGCTAGTTCTAGTTTAAAAAAAAGTACAATCAGTGGCCTTTCATAGCTAACAAAGGCTGTGTTGCAGCTGTCTCCTTCACAAAGTGTTGCAGATTGGGGGTTTTCCTAGCTTACACTGAGAAAGTGTAAATATCAAAATCCAGTAGTCGTTTTGGTTCGTGAACTTTATTCGTGAACTTATTTATAGCATTATCATTTATAGCTGTATCACAATTGCACATGAATACCACGACGCATTAGTGACTGCTGAGACTCTGCACTTTGCTCTCGAGACTGGATCTCAGAGAACTCACTCCCTACAGGAAGACTCCCCACACTTACTTCGTCTTCTTACGTGCACGCCCAAACACTAGCATACGCATATACTTGTTGGCGGTTCCCGTAGAACCTTCTAGAACATACTAGAATGGAGTCGAGAAGCAACTCGTGATACTTCAAATGCAATGCCGCCCTGATTATGGGACGTAACTAAGCAACTGCCTTGTCGCGCGGGCCCGCGTCATAGCTGGAAATGTCCACTATGTTCCAACATTTCCCAGCACTTTACAACAGCTGATAGGCCAGAAACGTCTTCCATCAAGAGACCTAGCATTCGACGGCGCTCGACTCTTGAACAGCTTGCTAAGCGTTGCACCAACGAGCGCTCGATAGCTCTCTGAGGCTCTGTGAAGGGGCTACGCATATAGATCCAGAATGGCTGCATTTGGAGAATGGAAGGAAGTAACCATCGCAAACTGTGCGCAGTGGCACACATCTTGACCTGTGATTAACACCCAAGCTGTGCGAGAAATTACAAGAAGCTAAGGTGATGTTGTTCTTATCTTTTTTGAAAAAATAACTGCCTGGCAAAATGTGAGCAATAATTTCACGAGTGAATTCTAAAAAGTTTGAAGGAAAGAAAATACATCTTTAATTAGCCCTTAGTTCGTTTTGCAACTTCTCTTGATGTATGTGTCGAGAAATTCTGTCTTACGCTTTAAATCAGTACTGTCGTGTCGACATACTTTTCTATCTGAGCGGTGCCGAGCCGTGATGCGCAGTTGCAGCATAATATCTATCAGCTTCCCCAAGGAACGACCGGTCTGCAGCTGCTGGTTCGCTTAGTTAGTCAAAGAGCGTTAACATCAAATCTCCGCGATGAGTAGAAAGCATTGTGGAGGCCATCTTGGTCGGCCCCTGGTCTAGTAAATCGTTCAACAGTGACAAATTCGTCTTTTGAACGACCTACACGTTGGTTGTTAAGGTTTGGTCGAGGCCCAAAGATCATAGGGTAAAGCATACAACTGTGCTTCGAATATCTGATAAAGCTGAAAAGCCGCGATACAAAACTAATGCTTGTATCTCTTTGCCCGCGTGTGTCTGTGTCTGCGTGCCTGTGTTGCCTGCCTGCCTGTCTCTATCTATTTGCTCTCTGACAACTCGTTTGCTAGCATTCAATAAGAACCCGACAAAAAACAACTGCCTGCATGCCTGTTGAAAGGACACGAAATTTCCTTGTGTCCGGTAAAAAGCTAAATGAGAAGATAAACCCAGGTCAACCGCGTTGTCGTCAACAATGATACCCACAAAGCTACGTGCATTACACTAACAAGGGTGTATTGATAGACGTCTTTCCAACTTTCCCGGTATCATCATGCTCATTGTAATACTGTGACAAGACCCCAGCCAACCAGTTCCCCACAAACAAAACGAGAAACGCCATACGGTGTGAAATCGCAACCTAGATCCGTTATCAACTCATCTCTCCGCCCAGACATTCAACATGGGGTTGGTGGTGTTTTGTTTTTTGTTCGAACTCGATCGAGCCAGCTGCGCTCCTTGTGACAAAATCTGTTTCCGCAATAAACGGCACATATTAGAATGATACAGTGGTGAAGAACTGTACAAAAAATTCAAATGTAGGCGTCAGAACATCCTACAACTGACAGATGAAGTAGCAGAAGCTACAGAAAATTGGAATCGAGCGTGGCGAGACTGCCATTTGGACATCGTTGGGCACTTTTAAACCGCAAAATCACAGGCAGGGACCCATCTGATTGGCTGTTCGAGGGAATGTCCAAGGGAGTGATAGCACGTGTTCCTATTGGACGGACACTCGACAGAACATTGCTTTTGGGACTTGCGAGCGCGACTTTTCCTATGGAAACAGTATAGTTGCCAGAACATTGCCACGTTTGAGCACGTCCGAAACATTGTTTGCTGCTTGCAAGCGTGACATTTCCCGTGGAAAACGCATAGTTGCCAGAAATGTGATCACGTGTGAGGAGGGTTCAAGTCAGTGAAGATTCATACCGATCCTTCCACACCCTGACCATACCCAGACGTCTTGATCAATGGGCTGCTTCGTCTTCTTTTTCGCACATTTACATACATTTTAACTTTTGCATGATGCCTACCTGCTTACCATTTGCAGTGGATCAATTGGTTCGAATATTTGTATGCAGACCAACGAGAAACTGGTGATGCAGGTGAATAGCCTGAAAGAGACTATGTGCACATATATGGGCACCTACGTGTATGGGAATGATCACAACAAAATCCGAGATCGAAGATAAAGGTGGAAGAATCAGTTTCATTCAGCGACTTATTACAGTCATTCATGAAACACGTTTTCTGCTTGAAGTTCTTGCTGAATGAGGTCGTTTCGTGGGTAGCACACTTGGTTACGCCCTGTGTCTGTGTAATTTGACGTCACTGGATGTTTGAGAGCGCGGCTCTGCTGACGTTAGGATGTGGCGGCTGATGGCTTTGGCATCGAGGCAGGGTAGTGACTTGTCTTCTCACTAGCGGCAGCGACAAATGGCGGGTCTGGGAGGAGCGAGAGATTCACTGACAAATTCAGCAACTTCTGATGAAGGGTGTCACAGAGCTCTCCAGTGCTCTCTAATTGGCCTCATGTGACCCGTCACTTCCTCCTTCAAACGCTGACCAAATCTCTCGCTCATCTCGCACACAAAATCGACAACATCGCTGCGATAATTTTCTCTGGAAACCCCAGTTTCGGAAGATGGAGACCCAGCTCGGGAGTTGTTCAGTCCCCAAAAAAGTTCTTCTCCGTACAGCGGTTGCCGCTAGATTCTCCTTCATCAACTGAAGCATGTGGTCACAGGGCGTCCAATCCAGATGGAAACTTCTTGATCATGTCAGACGCTATTCATCTGTCCCACCGTACATCGTCTGAGCCGCAGCTATTATCCAACTCCATGTCTTGCACCACTTGCTGATTGAAATAGGGAGTTCTCCCTCACGTTTGAGCATCGGGATTACGTTATTCCGTTTTGCAAAGGGGAATTTAGAGTCACTGCTCTTCGGCTTTCTTCGGAGTTTTCCGGCTCCTAGAGCCAGTCTACGGAATTCGATTCGCCTCAAAATGGACGATCGAGAGAGAAGAGAAACATTACAATTCGTGTAAGATTGACCATGGTAGTCTTTCCTGACCCATTTCATTCACAACATCCTAGACCTCTTTCCTCATCTTCATGGACATATTTTGCTTTAACAACCAATAGGTATACATTTTCGGTTGCTCTTATGGTTTAAATTCACGAACGAGATTTGTCAACAAGTGAAAAGATTTGTGTTTCGCTCAAGTGACCGCAAAATGGAATATCGTTTAACTCAATGCGACGCCAGGACAGCAGGATTTATGGCCGGGGAAGAGTTCACCAGGGGTCATATGGTAATTAGCAGCACAGCCATGATGGTAGGTTGCATAACTTCCGGTACTATATGTTGGGGTATGTTTCGGGTCTGTGTTGAGGAGTGATTATCGCTAGATCGTGGCAAAAGGATGGCATTAAAGCATGCAAAAAGTTTAATTAGATAAAACAAGAAGGGCAAAGCCCATACGACTCACATGCTTCACCTTGACCTTTATATGACCTTGACCTTCAGGTGACCTTCAAGGTCAAGGTCAAACAACTAAACCTACCAATGACATCATACACTAAGAAATGCTTTACACATTTTTCCTACCAAAATACATGTGACCTTGACCCAAGGTCAAGGTCATCCAAGGTCATGCAACACAAAGCTGTTAATTCAAGACATAGGAAGCACAATGGTGCTTATTGGCACTTTCTACCATGAGATATGGTCAATTTTAGTGGTTCACTACCACATTTTGGTCACATTTCATAAGGGTCAAAGTGACCTTGACCTTGATGATATGTGACCAAATGTGTCTCATGATGAAAGTATAACATGTGCCCCACATAATTATTAAGTTTGAAACAGTTATCTTCCATAGTTCAGGGTCAAGGTCACTTCAAAATATGTATACAATCCAACTTTGAAGAGCTCCTGTGACCTTGACCTTGAAGCAAGGTCAACCAAACTGGTATCAAAAGATAGGGAATACTTTGCCCTATATACCATATATAGGTCAGGTATCCAATCTCAAAAACTTCAGAGAAAATTGAGAAAATGTGAAAAATGACTGTTTTTTAGACAACATTTATGGCCCCTGCGACCTTGACCTTGAAGCAAGGACAAGTCACTATGTATTTTTTTTTAGGCCTTGTCATCATACACCATCATGCCAAATTGGGTGTTAATAGACTTAATAGTCTCCGAGAAAAATCCAACGTTAAAGTTTTTCACGGACGCCCGGACGCCCGGACGCCCGGACGCCCGGACGGACGACACGGGTGAGTACATAGACTCACTTTTGCTTCGCATGTGAGTCAAAAAACTATTCAAAAATAGTAACAATAGACTATTGTAACGTATAATTTCTGCAGAAAACCCTCAGAAGATAAGTAAACAAAGCACACCGTACGTATCTAGCAGACGAACACGATCGAACTGTAGCCAACACGCCAGCAGACGATCGAGCTAGTGTGATATAATGTTTCATGTAAAGCTCGAATGAGTGGCAGCAGATAACTGTTTAGTTCTGGCTTGAATGGACTTTCGTTTCCCTGGTCAGGCGAGGGCAGAAAATTCACGATCATCGAGTTGATGAGTGCAGGATTAACTTCCCGCATTCGGCGTAATGTAACGTGTAAGATTATGACAAGAAAATGGCATTAAATCACAAAACAAAGTTTAATGACAACTAAATTCACCAATTATATTAATAACTGACCATTTTTACACCTACAGCTAGTGCTCAAACCTTACAAAGCAAACGAAACATACTGCGGGGAGTGTCCCGGTCACGCATCAAAACTCAGTGCACGAGTGATCGTTTCGCTTTTCTCTTATTTGTTTATCTGCTCCGACATGGTAAGCTGGCTGTGCCAAGAAACCAACATCTAAAATAATTAGAGTTAGTTGATACATTTATCTTTCTAAGGTAATGTCCGTGAGGACGGAAACGCTTACGTTGAATTTCGCAAGCCCGATGCCTGTCGATTTTACCTCAACCAAATTGAGGTGATCGGCGGGCTCGATCGTCGGGGTCGGGGACGCTCCCTGTGGTAAGAATTGGCCCACCGCGTCTCCCTTCGAGATTCAACATCGTGACTTGATTTGCGTTGACTCGGACCTATTCTAGTGGTTTTTTTGCTCGGTGGCCTTACGTAGCCTACAAAGGCTGATAAGCCTTAAAACTCCATCCATCCATCCACCCATCAATCCATCCTACCATACCAGCTGACGAAGGACCAACTTGATCCGGAATTGAGGAACACTCCGCCAACGAGTGACATGGACATATTTAATTGTTGTACTCGGAACATCGGCGTACACGTTGGAAGAGTCCAAGAATTATAGGTCTTTGGAAGTCTATCGATTCTTCGTAGCAGGATTCGTGGTAGATGCCTGCTGATTCTCGCCGGGTGTTTGTCTCGAAAGGTCAGATCTATTCTGTAAATCTTCTTTTTCCATCCTGTTCGTCTAGCTTTGGTTAAACAATCGGACCTTGATTGGTTTCCTCTGATGGTATAAAGTAATAGGAGCGTTTGACTCCTCTTAATTTTTCTTTTTGTTGGTTGTTAAAACAAATTTTCACGCAGCAAGAAGTCGGCATGGTTGCACGTCTCTCGTAGCACAGCTTAGCAGACAGCGCTCGCCTCCTACCAACTTGGCTGAAAGCACGTGGCTTCTACAAATAACTCCGGAAGTGACGACAACGCGTCTCCGGCCAAACATTAGTAGCATATCATATAACTCGATAGTAAAAGCCGTTGACGTCCGGAGCCGAGCAGAGCCGAACAGAGGTTCCCCTAGAATTCCCTTTGCAAAACGGACTTAGCCACCTAGGTCATGGTTCCTTACTGACTAACATTACCATCAACAGAGGGGCTGCATCTGCCATCCCACAATCCAATGACAAGTCAGGCCGCAGGTTGGTTGGAACTACATCCTTTGGTGCGAGAAGTCTTTTTTGCATGGAATAATGTCTCAAAGCGACCAATGTAATGGAATTCCTTGAGGCATTGAACTGATTTAGATTTCGAGTGAATGATCTTAAAAACAAACCGGACATATAAAGGCGCTCACGATTTCGAATGTTCATTCTGTTGACAAATGGGAAACTTGAAGATTTTTTTTGGTAACTCTCGCCTATGAACATTCGAAAAACAGATATATACACATAAGAGAGCGAACGACCGTGTCTAAAACTTAGCACATCTCTTATGGACAGTGCAGTTTCCAGAAGTATAAAAACTCTTGCAATGTATTAATATTATGCATGCATCGAGTTGACGAAAAGACCGAGTAGAGGGTGTATTAGACAATCCATCTTCTACAGAGTGAAGATTGCAAGATACAACGTGACAAGTGGATTACTTGCTAAAACAATGATGATATTGTTTACTGTTGAAATTGCATAATAATGAATATGCAATGGATCCGGGGCCTTATCAATAGACATTCATTTAAATTTCTGTCTCTCTCTGTATGTGTATGCGCGCGCGCGCGTTTCTATCTGTGAGTGTGTGAATTCGCTCGATTGCAACAGCAAGACAGAGAATTAACGTCTTCTTTTCTGTCTGCCTGTTTTCATCCATGCATGTCTCTCACTCCTTTTCTCATAACTGTAGGCAATGACTCCACTTTCGAGCTAGCTTGCGCTGTATTCTGCATCCAATAGACTCGCCTCGTTCACGCTTTCAAATCTCTCGCAAGCGGCTAATTCTCCCCCGTCCCACGGCAAAAACAAACAAACAAACAAACAAAACTTTCATAGCACACTTGGGTCTTCACCGTACTATGTGTTCATCGTCATTAACCTTCAGTAAGAGCTGGTAAGCTTTCGCTTATAATTCTACAATCCCGATTGTGCAGATCATATCTGATCAACGTCACTGAATTTGACTTCAAGGCAAGCTTTGTACGACTCACACATGGAAGAATAATTACTAAAGATTTGAGATCGAGATAGATAGATGATAGATAGATAGATAGATAGATAGATAGATAGATAGATAGATAGATAGATAGATAGATAGATAGATAGATAGATAGATAGATAGATGATAGATAGATAGATAGATAGATAGATAGATAGATAGATAGATAGATAGATAGATAGATAGATAGATAGATAGATAGATAGATAGATAGATAGATAGATAGATAGATAGATAGATAGATAGATAGATAGATAGATAGATAGATAGATAGATAGATAGATAGATAGATAGATAGATAGATAGATAGATAGATAGATAGATAGATAGATAGATAGATAGATAGATAGATAGATAGATAGATAGATAGATAGATAGATAGATAGATAGATAGATAGATAGATAGATAGATAGATAGATAGATCGATCGATCGATCGATCGATCGATAGATAGATAGATAGATAGATAGATAGATAGATAGATAGATAGATAGATAGATAGATAGATAGATAGATAGATAGATAGATAGATAGATAGATAGATAGTAGATAGATAGATAGATATAGACAGCCAGCCAGCCAGACAGACAGATATACGCACAGAGAGAGAGAGAGAGAGAGAGAGAGAGAGAGAGAGAGAGAGAGAGAGAGAGAGAGAGAGAGAGCTTGATTGATTCTTTATTTACCAAGGATGAAATTTTAGGCATTTCTGCCTATCTTACAAATTGTCCTTGCTCATAAAGAAATGAAAACATGGATAGATAAGAAAACAAACACACAGTAGCTAATCTATGTACAACAGTTGGTAAGGTATATGAAGAATATGATCAACAACGACAAAGATTTTAGTAGATGCCTTTGACAACTGTCAGCTCAGTGAGTCTTCAAGTTCAAGCAAATACGTGTCATATGTATAGGCGACAACAGTGAGGTCATCTGAATAGATAATCACGTATGGATGCTTTAAAAGACCTCATGGAAGTATTGTTCCTTAGGTGCAATGGGAGTGTATTCCATATCATAACACCTGAATATGTAATACTGCCTTTGAAAATGCCTACTCTAGGTTGTGGTAGAATGAAAGTGTTGCGAGATAGTGAATGGCTTGTTTGGGGACGAATGAAGAGATCAGTAAGATACTTCGGTGCTCGTGAATGAGAAATGTTGTACATAAGGATGCATTTATTGAGGACGAGGTGTTTTTGGAAGGGTAGTAAGCCAATATTTCTGATCTTTTCATCCGTAGACAATGTGGGGTCGGAAATAATGATCTTGGCAGCTCGTCTGTACAGTGATTTAATCTTGTTCAAGTGCACTGCCATGGAGCCATCCCATACAACAGATGCAAAATTAAGATGGGAATTTATGTGTGCGTGAAAAAACATTGCGCATGCATCGGTGTTGACAAAATGCCTCAGTTTAGAGAGCAGGAAAATGTTCTTAGCAATAGTTTTGCATAATGAATTGACATGTTGTTCCCAAGTTATTTGTTCATCAACAATTATGCAAAGCCTGTGTTCTGAGACTTGCCCAATGATTTCATTTTCTAGCATAAGGTTAATGTCTAAAACACGGTGAGAGGTTTTGATGGCCGCGTATAATACAAAGCAAATACAAAACATTGGAAGGTAAAACAGCGCAAATTTTCGGCTAAAAAGCCTTCATCAGGCGCACAAATAAAACTTACTGGAGGGCGGACAAAAGTGGAATGAAGGCGAGTCTGTCAGCGGGTTCAGTATACATAAAAACAACTCACAGAATAAAACGAGGGCTGGCGTGTGGATCGTGCTATGAAAAATGTTCAACCCACAGCTAAGATTAAAAGGAATCCAATCCCCTTGTCACCAGGTGTAAAATAGCGTTAGTGTTTTAAGATATACATATGTTTAATAAGTAGATAACTTAAAAGGTAATACATACTTACGCATAACTATAAACATTAAAACCCATATATACAGTCCATTTACTTTATAGTATATATAAGCAAGGATGTCATGCACACGCGTGATGATTCACACATTCATGCACACGCGTGATGACTCATACATACACACACACACACACACACGCACACACACACACACAAAACCGATGCGCGCACGAACCCCCCCCCCCCCCCCACACACACACAAAACCGATGCATGCATGAACACGCGCGCGCACGAATACACACACACACACACACATAAACCAACATGCACGTATGTAAGGTATATCAAAAAGATAAGGTTGATGGTTACGGGTTGTCGTTGAGAGAGAGAGAGAGAGAGAGAGAGAGAGAGAGAGAGAGAGAGAGAGAGAGAGAGAGAGCGAGAGAGAGAGATTGAGAAAGAGATTGAAAGAGATCTTTAAAAAAGGAAAGGAAAACAAGTATACGTCATCAGAAGATCAACTTAATTGGGAAAATGGAGTTGTTCGGACCATGGTTGGATGCGCATTTTAAAAAGCAGGAGAAAGTAGACTTTCAGATGAAATTTCGTGAGTAATCAATGACGAGGTTTTAAAAAGAAAATGTTCAGCATTTCACTTCAAGCTTTCCTCTTCAGCCGTGCATTTATCATTTATCGTAATCTACGCTGGAATCGGCAAAGACGTAGTGTAGAGTGCGCTTGTACTGGAGTATAGTGCCTCAATGTGATAGCGCGTGCTGGTTCGTCTGTGTATTTGCACGTGAGGTCAGGTGTGCAGGTGGTGAAGCATGCATGTGTGTATGTGTGCATATGTGTGTGTGTGCGTGCGTGTGTGAGAGAGAGAAAGAGAGCGAGAGAGAAAGAGAGAGAGAGAGAGAGAGAGAGAGAGAGAGAGAGAGAGAGAGAGAGAGAACGACTCAAACGAGTCAGAAAGACAGCCACAAACAGAAAGACAGAAAGATACTCACAAACACACAGACACACACACACACACACACACACACACACACACACACACACACACACAGAGATAGGCGGACACACACACACACATACAGACAGGCAGACGGACAGACAAACACACAGACACATGCAAGTGCTCGTTCACACACATACACGCACACACTGAGGCATGTAGAAACACACACAAACACACACACACATGCACACACACACACGTACACTAACACACTAACACACATGCATACACGCACACAGAGGCAAATACACAGAGGCAAATACACACATGCACACACACACACACACACACACACACACACACACACACACACACACACACACACACACACACACACACACAGAGGCGGGCGGGCAGAGAGACAGACGGATGGACGGACAGACGGACGGACAGATAAAAAACACTATAAGCAATGAGGCAGCTTTATTACTTCACTCACTACATTGTATACATGTACTTTTTCTATGCTGCTACTCTTCATTTTTAATCAACATTGTTGTATTTTGTAATTCCAGTTATGAGTGAGTCGTCATCGGCCTCATCTTCAAGCTCTGAGGACGGCCGGGAGGACGGAGGAGGCAGAAAGAGAAGGCATTTTGGGGAGTCGGACAGCTGGACGAATGACTGCACGGACGAAACATCAGCGTACGGAGGGAGTCATTCAGAGACCGACACTGCGACGGACGGCGAAGACTCAACAGAAGACAAGAACTCCCGAGTCAGTCTGGAAGCTGGAGAGGAAAGCGAGGACCAGACGGACAAAAGTATCCAGAATCTTGAGGAAGGAACAGAGAGCCATGACTCCGCAACATGCCCGAAGGTTGAGGAACCTGAGATCCCCGTCATCAGAAGGGTCATCAAGCACCACAAAACCCAAATAGGGTCAGGGGAATTCCGCATGCCCCAACTCTATGCACCAGGAAGTCAGATTGACCTCGAGAAGCAGCGTCATCTCACGGTGAGGCTGGGCGGAAGTCTCGCGCGGCCTCGAGAGACGTGTCCAGCTCGCATTCTCACGCGAGAATTCCAGGATATCGAGAAAAGGCTCGCAGAGGAGAGTGACCTGGCCTCTTCCCTTTTAGCGTTGCAATCCAGCGCCTTTTCTCCCCCCTCCCCCCTCTCGCCCACCCCCACGGTTCTGCCCGTCCCCCGGGAGCGACGTACGAAGTTTTCACCCCGTGGAGTGTGCATGAGCATCCGGCGCCGTCGCGAGTCCAAGTGTGAAGAGTTATCTCCCCTACCGCCAAGCTATCTCACCCAACATGACCAGGTGCGTGCATCGTATGAGCTGTCCTTAATGCGTGCATATGTGTGTGTATGTGTGTTTGTGCCCGTGTGTGTATACGGTTATACATGTGTGTCTGAGTGCATATGTGTGTGTACATGACCGGATGTTTGTACGTGAATTACAGGGGCATGGATGCATGCATGTTATGAATGCTTGCTTGAGCGCTTGCAAACACGAATGATTAAATGCGTGATGTGCACATACGAGTTGGTGTCGTACACACACGCACGCACACATTCGCACGCACGCACGCACGTACAGAGAGAGAGAGAGAGAGAGAGAGAGAGAGAGAGAGAGAGAGAGA
>JAWQFJ010025906.1:2500-14420 GCA_034096865.1 Theodoxus fluviatilis | reverse complement strand
GTAAGCGTTGCACGTCAGCTTTTTGATGAAGCTTAGTTTATTCGGGGACATACGCAATTATCTTTTCGTCTCGTTTTGCTCTCTTCTAGGGACTTTCGTTCGCTCCTACGCGACACCACTGAGGTCCGTACAATTCATGATTATTTCTCCCTTGCTTGGGATTGCACCTTTTTCTGTTATGTGTTTCCTATGCCTGTTGGTCGACAAAACTATGAACTGAATGGCTAGATTTGTTCCATTAGGTCGTCCTTTTGTTTTTCTGCTGCTCTAAGCTATGTGCGTCCATACGCTTGTTTATGGGCTCAACACCGATTCACTCCTACCCCCCTTCTGCACCATAACTTCTGTTATTTCCTTTTGTTTTTGTTTGTTTTGGTGTAGTCTTTTTGCTGTTTGTTTCGTTATGGGTGACAAAAATCCCTATCCACCTAGCTCACATATGTCTACTTGATCGGATTCCATTTCTTTTTGTAATTTTATCATTAGATAGGACGTCCTTCAGGTTACTAAGCTTTCGTGCTGGCCGTCATCGCGGCACATCTTTTACCTCTTGACGTCGCTGACACCAAATCTGCTGTGTCACCCTGTCAACGCGACACGCGACGTTTTGACGTTGAGACCCGTAGAAAGTAAGGTTCACCTTATGTCTTGCAAGACGCATTCTTTGAGAAATCTTGATTGACAGAGTTCTCCAGCCTGGACGTTCTCTAACGTCGCCCGTTTTGGCATTTTAAATCAAGGGACTCTGCTTTGCCCCTCACGACAGTGCCCAGTGGCCTACTCACCGTTCTGGCCCTCTCTTCTGCTTGGTCATTAAATGTTCTCCGCTCCTGTGAAGCCAACATCCTGGCTGCTTAATGACCTTATTTCTTATTCCAGGCTTCGGCTCTTTCCTTCCCCCTCTTTCGCCACAAAGAAGGTACCGAGTACAGTCGGTAATAACGAAGCAGTACAGTGCAATACAGTATCAGTCAGTGCATATACAGAGCAGTATTGGCAATACAGCTTTGCAATAGACAGATGCAGGGCCCGTTTTCATGACTTGTGCGTAGTATATAGACGTTTCGGGGACCTGACAAAACCTCGTGTATTAATGGTGCACAAGGAACAGATGGGTAGCCCCTACATCACTCAACGAGTGTGTTGTGCTCATGCATGACATACACATCTGCAAACAATGCGCCTCCTAGCATGAAGGGTGTCTATAATACAGTTTCATATGTAAGGGAAACAAGAATGCAGTATCTTACCTGCAATACGAGCACGCTCAGTATTACGAGGCCCATAGCATAGGACGCACTGCCTATCGCATGCAATTACACTGCAGTATGTGCACATGCAACTGGAAAGCCACATCATAGGATGTACCCGTGTAATTAAAGTGCAAAGCCAGTATAGTGCCCAAATACCAGCGCCAAAGTATTTAGTGCCAATTACAGAGGTAAGTACCGGTTGCAATAAAGTTTAGCCGCAGGATTATCAGTGTCATAATACAGAGCTTTGCTAGTACCTAGGTACAGTAATTATAATGATGCGAGCGTGCAACAGTCTCAACGGCAATAAACGCTAAGGCGTGGATACCTTGCCAGGCATACAAAACCGTGACGAGTAATGCCGAGAAGCGTGACAGATGTATGCCTACTCTACTAAGGATATTCAGCAATCACGTGTTATAGATGCGGAGTGGCACACAACAGCGACAGCACAGATTCAGGTGGCTATGGGCCAATACAGAAACTACCGTAGGGGCATGTTACATGTGCCAATACAGAGCTCCGCACAGTAAGTATCCATGACTGCCATGGGTAGCCAGTTCCTCGACTTGCAAAATCATAGAGTGTGTGCGGCTCTACAAAACTTCCTGGGGTAGTATTAACTCTACAACGAGAGACGGGGTTTTATGCTTCGTGCCTCTAACCAGTCTAGCAAATGGTGAGAATGGGGGGCATGCCACAGCATCTTAGACCCAATCCTCCAATATAGATCGCAAATACGCGTGTGTTGCTAAGCCTACAGTGGTTAGCACAGTCACGGGTGCATGCCTACAATGCAACACAGAGGAGTACAGGGCGAAATTACAGTGCAGTACAGTCCAATACAGAGCCCTAGTACCTTTGCCCAGTAACTGCCCAACAATACGATAATGTAGTGCCGTTACTTGGAGGACCCCGCATGGTTGTTAATGGGTCTTTCACGGCTATCGAAAATATAGGAGGTAGAAGTAGCTGCATAGGCACGCAAAACGTGTAACGCGGAGGGAACTTCCAAACAATGAGTCTTCAGCAGTAGTGTAAGTACCTGACGACCACCAGAACAGAAACAATTTCAGTGCAGCACAAATAATGCGAGAAGCCCACAATTGCATGCTTGCAGCACGAATATCGTGCATACAGTGCATTGCACATGCGATAGGCAGAGGGCATACTTGTTTCTAACGATTTGTGACGAAAGTGTAACAGTGCTAGGTGACCTTGGGGGAGGTGGATATTGGTGTATGTTTCAGGCACATACCTATGTCTATATCACTTTAGTGCTTGAGCTTAAGTGCTGCCAGTGGAATGTAATAGGTTATATTAGCATTTCTACAGTCCTATCCCCAACACTAGTGTACTCTCTCTCATGTCTTTTGAACATGCCATCCACAGTCATGGGACAACAGACTCAAAAGGAGAAGATGCTTAGTCAGGTACGACGCTCAACTACATTTACAATGACTTTGGATATGAAGTAATCAATCTTTTTGTGCTCCACCATTCGGTTCGCCTCTTTAATACGTCACTAAGATGTCGCCGCTGGAGATGGCGCAATCGAAAGGACTAAACGTTTTTGCGATAGATATAGTGATACAAAAAGCAGTACTCGGACATGCATTTGAGTAGTCGTTTCCAAGCCTCATGGTGAACCTATCAGTTACTCTGATTTTGGCTATTGTGCATTAATTAGGTCTCCCAGTAAGAAAAAATAGTCCTTTGTCATCAATTACCAATTCTCTGGCGTGTTCTAAATTGTTGTACTAATAAGAGGGTTATCGGGAGGGCTAACTTAAATTTCTTATGCTTCAGATTTAGATGTAAAGTTCGATGCCCCTCCTGAGAACATACTCTAATTATTTGGATGGAATGCACAACAACGTTGCCAGCTATTGTCATGGATGTGCCTGCTTAGGTTGAGTGCCTGCACTTATCGTATACTTCAAGTCCCTGTGTGATGCTTGCCGATTGAAGCTATTATGCTCCAAGAGCTGCAAGCCACCGCACAACCATGACTCGAGGGTAGGACGGGAACACCCTCACCGTACTATTTGTGAATTGTGGACTCAAGATACCTAATACTCCAATTTAACAGATGTCCTCGGTGGGCCTATGACGTCACCAGTGGACGGCCGACCTCGTATGTGCATCGTCGTATACTCTACGGTATCTCAAGAGGCTATTGTAACTTTAGAGCTCTAAAACTAGTCTGGGTCTGTTTATCGTCGTCGCGTTTAATCAATGCTGTGCCTCATGCCTAATTGACATGCCTGCCTCCTCAGGGGTGAGTCATCATGTCTGGTACCTCGCAACCTGACGATTGTCGAGAGCATTCATGGGGCGAAAGGGACAGATGTTTGTGCGGGCCCGGGGCACGAGGCCTAGAGAATCATTGCGGTGGCAGGATGGCGGTCGAGCATAGTCGGACCCTCAGAGCATGCGATAACTCGTGTTTTTTCCGCTCACTGCGTGGACTAAGTGGTGAATCTATAGTCTTTATGCATTGGATACGACCATGACGAGTCAGCGAATCTAATTGGCATTGCTGAATAACTCTACCCGTTTCAGGACTTCTTTTCACGAAAATAGAGTTCCCCATGGCTGGACTTGACACACCTATCATAGTGGGGCTATCACAGATTGTTAGGTGGAGCTTGCATCCCTCATGAGTTAAGTAATTTCGTAGCTACGCCTCTCGTTCTATACATGTCCTGTTTATCGAATCCCCAAGTCCCGTGTCAGTCCTGGTCAGTATGAAATCGTTTTAGGCTAATTTAGCGCTGTTCCACACGCCTTCTATGGTTGCTGTTTGACGGGGCCCGTCGGCTCTTTTCGTTGTTCGACTCTCTTGTAGAAACCATTTTGGTAGACGCTAACAGAAAAACGACCTTGGCCTTAAGCAGTAACGATAAATAATAGAGCCAAAAAACAAATATTACTAGTGGAACCGCCTACGGCTCGGGCGGCGCTACAGTTGGTGGTGGAGAGCGGGCTAGGTCCACTAATGCATGGTGGCCTAAATGACAGAGAAGTGCTCGCTTGCTTAATCTGGGGAATCGGCTGAGTGTCAATCTGCGGGTGTGTGGCGGGTGCTCTGAGGGGTGACAAGGGCAGCCCTTGCAAGGCGCTCTCAGTGTGGTGTCTCCCAGGTGCTAGTTTTTGGCAGCACACTAAGGGCGGCTTTCAGCGCTGTGTGCACTGGCGCTTCTGATCCAACACTATACGTGTAATGGCAAGCACCAAGGTGCCTTTTGGTATGGTACGGATATAGTGCAAGCCAAGTGTGCGTGTTTGTTTATGGGTTATATCCATGTGCCCATCCGATTATCTAGCATGGAGTTTAAATGTGAGAATACTAGCAGCGGTGTAACCTGGTGTGTGTATTTACAGTGTGTAGTGCTAATGATAACGAGCTTAACAATTCATTGTGAGCCTTGTGCTTGTTTATTTGTCTGGCGACTGAAGTCATATATTAGATATTTGTGCTTATTAGCTTTGGATGTGCCACATCGGCACAGCAAGTGGAGGTTGCCTTATCCAGGGAAACTGGCTTATGCATATATGTGTCAACGATGAATTTTATTGTGTGTTGAGAGGTGGCTTATCGGCAAAGGCTGGTTCGCTTTGATCGGGTGCAAATGTGTGGAAGCGTAAAGAGCTTTGCGCAACATCTCTCTTTTGCTACTTCCTTTGCCGGCCTGTTATTTGTTTCACCTTGTTGTTGGTCATTGGTCGCATGGAGAGGATGAATGTGCGACCTCGAGAGCCCTTTATTGCGTGCCCTTTCCTCATCATCCAACATTAGTTCTGTTAGCGAATCTGTATGCATGCTTAGCTCCCAGTATCACTCCATATTGCTGCTCTCGTTTCCACAGTACTAACCCACCGTGCATGGAAACAGTCATGTACCCCATTAGGCCATCCCCTCGTTTCTGCTGTCTGTTTGTTAACCGATAACCCCATCCCCTGTCTGCTTCTGCATCGCCCATGTAACCACCTCCCTAGGTCGACGCCTTCGTTTTTTCCCCTACCACGCCCTTGGCGATTGCTCCTTGTGTCTTTGTGGTGCATTACATACCCACACCCACTTTTCCACTTTACGCTATGAGCTATCGAGCTTCCCATGACCACCCCATTTGCTGCCGGTGTTTGTATCCACATCATTCACCCGAATTAATACCCTTTGCCGGCCTTGTCAGGATTCCGCATACCACCCCTTGGTTGTTCGTGCTATTCCCCATACGCACTCCCGGTTTTGACGTCCTCCTTTGAAAATCAACTAGGTGTTAGGGTAATAGGGACGTTGAGGCCTGGACTAGCACTGCGAGGTTTATTCTCGCGATCGACTCTAAGAATAAATTAGCTGCTCCTTCGAAAATTCGATATGGCACCCCACTCACTAAAGTAAGCCACCCAAAGACCAGTAATAGATTCAACCAGGGAGACAACTCTGTGATGCCACTGATTTCAAGTCATGGGAATTGAAAAAGAAGTACTAAGGGGAGTTATCTCAAATTGCTCTGGGGTCAGATATGTGACCTTGCATGAGAAACAGGTTATTGCTCTGGGGTCAGATATGTGACCTTGCATGATTGCTCTGGGGTCAGACATTTGACCTTGCATGATTGCTCTGGGGTCAGACATGTGACCTTGCATGAGAAACAAGGTTAAAGTCGGCAAAACCGATTTTGAGCTCAAGTTCAAGCTCTTGAGATCAGAGGATAGCGAGGCAAGGGTGGCCAGACTGACGTGGGCCCAGCATATGGAAGCTGCCCAATACGGAGTCCGATGGCATGGTGCGGTTGCAGTCCTATGCTCCACCCACAGGAATGAGTAAGTAAGCAAGCACTAAGTCATGAATTTGCTTTCCCTAACTTTACATTACTGCAAAAAATTTAAGCCATCCTCTATAAACACAAAGGATATTTTCTTCTGGAATATGCATGAATGAAGAAGTAGTGTTGAGCTTGAAGCATCTCATTTCGTAATTTTTCCAAACTTTAGCCTTGCTTGCTCACACATGGTCACAAATTCTTCATTTAATGTATTGTCCACTACAGCTCTGAGTTGTGTCATGCTGTGTGCATGTTCAACACTGTTGGTCTGTAGTGCTCCATACATTCCATGCACTACTCACTGTTAGAAGGCCTGAAACTTATTCACCCCAAGTACTGCACTACATTTTCGTAATGTTCAGTGCTCTGTATTGCATTGCAATGCACTGTATTGCACTGAATTGTGCTGCACTGAATTGTGCTGCACTGAATTGTGCTGTGCTGTGTGCATGTACAACACACTGCTGAGCTGTTGAGCTCCATACACTGCATGCACTACTCACTATTTGTAGGCCTGAAACCCATTCACCCCAAGTACAGCACTACATTATCATATTGTTCAGTGTCAAGTACTGCTCTGTATTGGACTGTACTGCACTGTATTGCACTGTACTGCTCTGTGTTGCATTGTACTGCACTGTTTTACACTGTACTGCACCGTATTGCACTATATTGAGCGTGTGCTATGCTGTGCATGCACAACACATTGCTGAACTGTAGAGCACCATCCGTCTCGTGCACTACTCCCGGTTTGTAGGCCCAACACCTAGTTATTGCATGGACTGCACTGCATCATGATACTGTACTGTACTGCTCTGTATTGCACTGTACTGCACCCTAGTGTTCTGTATTGCCCTGCACTGAGTTGTGCTGTGCTGTGTGCATGCACAACACATTGCTGAACTGTAGAGCATCATCTGTCTCCTGCACTACTCACGGTTTGTAGGCCTGAAACCTAGTTATTGCATGGACTGCACTGCATCATGATACTGTACTGTACTGCTCTGTATTGCACTGTACTGCTCTGTATTGCACTGTACTACTCTGTATTGCACTATACTGCACTGTATTGCACTATACTGCACTTTATTACACTGTACTGCTCTGCATTGCACTATACTGCAGTGTATTGCACTATACTGCTCTGTATTGCACTATACTGCTCTGTATTGTACTGCATCCTATTGAACTGTATTGCCCTGCACTGAGTTGTGCTGTGTTGTATGCATGCACAACACATCGTTGAGATGTAGGGCTCCATCTGTCTTGTGCACTACTCACGGTTTGTAGGCCCGAAACTTATTCACCACAAGTACTGCCCTGCATCATGATATTGCACTGTATTGCACAATACTGCTCTGTATTGCACTGACTGCTCTGTATTGCACTGTACTGCTCTGTATTGCACTGTACTGCTCTATATTACACTGTACTGCTCTATATTACACTGTACTGCTCTGTATTGCACTGTACTGCTCTGTATTGCACTGTACTGCTCTGTATTGCACTGTACTGCTCTGTATTGCACTGTACTGCTCTATATTGCACTGTACTGCTCTGTATTGCACTGTACTGCTCTGTATTGCACTGTACTGCTCTATATTACACTGTACTGCTCTGTATTGCACTGTACTGCTCTGTATTGCACTGTACTGCTCTGTATTGCACTGTACTGCTCTGTATTACACTGTACTGCTCTATATTACACTGTACTGCTCTGTATTGCACTGTACTGCTCTGTATTGCACTGTAGTGCTCTGTATTGCACTGTACTGCTCTGTATTGCACTGTACTGCTCTATATTACACTGTACTGCTCTGTATTGCACTGTACTGCTCTGTATTGCACTGTACTGCTCTGTATTGCACTGTACTGCTCTGTATTGCACTGTACTGCTCTATATTACACTGTACTGCTCTGTATTGCACTGTACTGCTCTGTATTGCACTGTACTGCTCTGTATTGCACTGTACTGCTCTATATTGCATTGTACTGCTCTGTATTGCACTGTACTGCTCTGTATTGCACTGTACTGCTCTGTATTGCACTGTACTGCTCTGTATTGCACTGTACTGCTCTATATTACACTGTACTGCTCTGTATTGCACTGTACTGCTCTGTATTGCACTGTACTGCTCTATATTACACTGTACTGCTCTGTATTGCACTGTACTGCTCTGTATTACACTGTACTGCTCTGTATTGCACTGTACTGCTCTGTATTGCACTGTACTGCTCTGTATTGCACTGTACTGCTCTGTATTGCACTGTACTGCTCTGTATTGCACTGTACTGCTCTGTATTGCACTGTACTGCTCTGTATTGCACTGTACTGCTCTATATTACACTGTACTGCTCTGTATTGCACTGTACTGCTCTGTATTGCACTGTACTGCTCTATATTACACTGTACTGCTCTGTATTGCACTGCACTGCTCTGTATTGCACTGTACTGCTCTATATTACACTGTACTGCTCTGTATTGCACTGTACTGCTCTATATTACACTGTACTGCTCTGTATTGCACTGTACTGCTCTGTATTACACTGTACTGCTCTGTATTGCACTGTACTGCTCTGCATTGCACTGTACTGCTCTGCATTGCACTGTACTGCTCTGTATTGCACTGTACTGCTCTGTATTGCACTGTACTGCTCTGTATTGCACTGTACTGCTCTGTATTGCACTGTACTGCTCTATTTTACACTGTACTGCTCTGTATTGCACTGTACTGCTCTATATTACACTGTACTGCTCTGTATTGCACTGTACTGCTCTGTATTGCACTGTACTGCTCTGTATTGCACTGTACTGCTCTGTATTGCACTGTACTGCTCTGTATTGCACTGTACTGCTCTGTATTGCACTGTACTGCTCTGTATTGCACTGTACTGCTCTGTATTGCACTGTACTGCTCTGTATTGCACTGTACTGCTCTGTATTGCACTGTACTGCTCTGTATTGCACTGTACTGCTCTGTATTGCACTGTACTGCTCTGTATTGCACTGTACTGCTCTGTATTGCACTGTACTGCTCTGTATTGCACTGTACTGCTCTATATTACACTGTACTGCTCTGTATTGCACTGTACTGCCCTGCACTGAGTTGTGCTGTACTGTGTGCATGTATGACACACTGCTGAGCTGTAGGGCTCTATCTGTCCCATGTATGACACACTGCTAAACTGCAGGGTCCCATGTATGACACACTGCTAAACTGCAGGGCTCTATCTGTCCCATGTATGACACACTGCTAAACTGCAGGGCACTATCTGTCCCATGTATGACACACTGCTAAACTGTATTGCTCTATCTGCCCCATGTATGACACACTGCTAAACTGTAGGGCTCTATCTGTCCCATGTATGACACACTGCTGAGCTGTAGGGCTCTATCTGTCCCATGTATGACACACTGCTGAGCTGTAGGGCTCTATCTGTCCCATGTATGACACACTGCTAAACTGTAGGGCTCTATCTGTCCCATGTATGACACACTGCTGAGCTGTAGGGCTCTATCTGTCCCATGTATGACACACTGCTAAACTGTAGGGCTCTATCTGTCCCATGTATGACACACTGCTAAACTGTAGGGCTCTATCTGTCCCATGTATGACACACTGCTAAACTGTAGGGCTCTATCTGTCCCATGTATGACACACTGCTGAGCTGCAGGGCTCTATCTGTCCCATGTATGACACACTGCTAAACTGCCGGGCTATATCTGACCAATGTATGACACACTGCTGAGCTGCAGGGCTCTATCTGCCCCATGTATGACACACTGCTAAACTGTAAGGCTCTATCTGTCCCATGTATGACACACTGCTGAGCTGCAGGGCTCTATCTGTCCCATGTATGACACACTGCTAAACTGTAGGCCTCTATCTGTCCCATGTATGACACACTGCTAAACTGTATTGCTCTATCTGTCCCATGTATGACACACTGCTGAGCTGTAGGGCTCTATCTGTCCCATGTATGACACACTGCTAAACTGTAGGGCACTATCTGTCCCATGTATGACACACTGCTGAGCTGCAGGGCTCTATCTGTCCCATGTATGACACACTGCTAAACTGTAGGGCTCTATCTGTCCCATGTATGACACACTGCTAAACTGTATTGCTCTATCTGTCCCATGTACGACACACTGCTAAACTGTATTGCTCTATCTGTCCCATGTATGACACACTGCTAAACTGTAGGGCTCTATCTGTCCCATGTATGACACACTGCTGAGCTGTAGGGCTCTATCTGTCCCATGTATGACACACTGCTAAACTGTAGGGCTCTATCTGTCCCATGTATGACACACTGCTAAACTGTATTGCTCTATCTGTCCCATGTATGACACACTGCTAAACTGTATTGCTCTATCTGTCCCATGTATGACACACTGCTGAGCTGCAGGGCTCTATCTGCCCCATGTATGACACACTGCTAAACTGTATTGCTCTATCTGCCCCATGTATCACTCACTATTTGTAGGCCTGGACCACAGTTGCAATGAGGACTGCAGGAGCATTGCCCTGGGGAGCAGGCTCTGTGGACACAAGCACAGCAGGGGAGCATGAGCATGGGGCATGCATGAAGCAAGTGCAAGACCTCTCACCTGAATGGTTCAGAGTTCAAATCCTGAGCAATTTTTTCATTTCTTAGACTTTTCTAATTTTTACAAAATGGATACAGCATTGCAAATTTCTTTGGTTGTTTCCCTAGGGATGAATATGAGATGAAGACACACTGTTGCAGACTTACCTTTCTTCTTTGGCTGTTTCCCTAGGGATGAATATGAGATGAAGACACACTGTTGCAGACTTTGGCTGTTTTCCTAGGGATGAATATGAGATGAAGACACACTGTTGCAGACTTACCTTTCTTCTTTGGCTGTTTCCCTAGGGATGAATATGAGATGAAGACACACTGTTGCAGACTTACCTTTCTTCTTTGGCTGTTTGGGGGCTGTGTAGGTCAGCGACGCGTTTCCTCCCTGGTCGTTGCTCTTGTCCATCCCAAACAGATTTGCAAGCTTGTTACGGCTGCAGACAAAGACACACACACACAAAATAAAGGGAGAGGAAATTAGCAACCAATTCCAGAAAATAATTTCCAGTTCTGGTAAATGAACTATAACAATTTCCCTGAAAGGAACAGGTTTTCACATTGCAATTTCTCACTCATATCTGAGAGTTTCAACTTCTTTACATTTAATCCCCTGACTGTTGAGCTACTTGATCTCTCCTTTACTAGCACCTTGTGACATATAGACTATAATAGAGTACCACATAAATAGGACACATGGCATCAGGTAACAGCACCACCTCCACTTCCTAGGGAGAATTCCATGACCCCAACATGGGGTTTTTGACACTAGAGAGTGGAGTGTGGTCATTGCCGCTCTCGCGGATACTCAGTCTCTTTCCTGCTTGAATTACTTTTAACATCCACACATCACCTCCAGTGCAAGCATCTCAAGGAGCGCGATGGGTGCACCCTTGATGTCATAGCTGGTGACTGCAAGGGCATCTTTACCAAGACTTCATCAACATGGTCATTTCTTTCAAGTTACAGCTTCTCTGGAGCACCCAGAAGGATAAAAATATGCTGTTGTTTGTTGATGTGTAGTTCTATTCAAAGAAGTCTTATCCTCCTTTTCATCTTTTTCATTCTATTAGTCATTTTCTTTTAGCTCTCCCCCTCCCCCCTTTCCCTCACCCCTAACACCCCCCTACCCACCCACCCCCACCCCATCCCTTGCTAACATTGTTGTTAGCAGTAAGGGTTGCTGTAAATGAGCTGCGCTGAGTGGTCGAATGATCAACCAGCCAAAAT
>JAWQFJ010025904.1:30000-41297 GCA_034096865.1 Theodoxus fluviatilis | reverse complement strand
AGTCCTACAGTCCACTACAGTCCATTCTGGATGTACCATTTTCATCAAATCATTCTACAAATGACTCGAATTCCGTCGGTGCTGGGGCTGCAGAATCTGGTTCCATATCGTCCCGCACTTTTTTGCACCATCCTGGCACTGGGGGCATCTCATCGTTGGCGTGCTGGGCATCTCGTCCTCGTGGTCCCTGGTTCCGGCTTAATTACAGCTGAAGTGATTCTGTTTGACCCGCAAACAGCGCGCATGGACTTTGTTTCCAGAGCAAAATGAGGCGAATGCCTCCTGCTGGTCGTCATTTTCGTGACAAGACAAAAGCAGGTGCAGACGCCAGGGAGGGGGGATCAAATCCTCACAACCTCGCCGGCGTGGAAGGAGCGGCTGAGAGGAATGGAGCTATGGCGAGGGCCCGAAGTTAAGCCGTGAGGCTTATGCCGCCTTTTCTTCTAACACGGTTTGTTTTTGTCGAGTGCATGGAAATTAAACTCACTTTGTAAGGATACGTTGAAATGCATCGCTCTCCAGTCCATGAGCACTGCGTCGTCCCAGCAGCGTCCCTTACTTGATGATGAAAATTCATCAGAAGCTGGTTCTTTCACTGTTCTAGTCGGACTTGTCAAATCTGCTTCTTTCATTCAATTTTTGTCTTGTGTTTAATGTCTTTTTGAGAAATTAGATCCGCCCCTGTTGTTTGCCATTTCTCCGTCATCTAAGGGTAAACAGTTTTACCAGCTTTTGTTTAATATCCTGATATAGACATGAAAGGCGAACGTGTCTTTAAACAGCATCCATCTACTCTTTAAAGGAAATGAAGTATATCATACTTCTTTGGAAAAGTTTGTCTCTAATTTTGAAAGGATTAACAACTTTTTCAATCGACGATACATTTTAGCCAGTTTCGTATGCAATGGTTATACCACATTTCATAAAGATCATGCAATGAACAGCGCCACATCCTAGTTAGCCGAAGCTGTTGCCATCAACGTTTGCTCAAGTGATCATTCAGTGAGATAAAAACACCATAGATTGAACAGTTGTGAAAATGTGTTGTAGTCAGTCAATGTACAGAGGTTTTTCACGTACTACCCTGAATTACCGGACAAAGCGAGATTGAGCTGCGACAGTGAACACAATACATTCCGTTAAGATGTTGCAGAAAGTTTGCTTTCCCACACGCAGTACTAAAGAAGCATGTGGCTCGGTCACCAGGTATCGATACTTGGTTTGAAGCTCATGACCAGGGAAACTGAAATATCACGTGGATACATGTGTCGTTTTACTATTGTTTATGACGTGACGGATAGCTTGATTAAAAAATCATTTGAAAGACAATCAACTCACATGGGCAAAGAGCCAGAGAGCACTCAGAGAGCGCAAACCTCCGCCAAGGCAGCCACAGCGGTGGAGGTAATCAACGTACAGCGGCGTAGAAAGATCGGTGAGGATGTCTAGGGTTTCGTGATACTGACGCGACGCGATCGACAAAATTGATCAAATTCTAAATGACATCAATGAAGTGGGCACAGCAGCACTGTAGCTGGTGGGACGGGCTGCTGCTGGAGTGGCGGCCTGGGTAATTTAAGACAGTGTTCCGCTAACACGGGAAAGTCTGTTCATTTTAACGCTTACAGCGGTCCATGAGGATAGGCAGCCACAGCCAACACGGCCTGTCTAATTTAACATGTTTAGCTAACACGTGAAGGTTAGTTCATTTTAACGCTTGTAGCTGTCCATGACGGTAGGAACGCACGCGCCAGCCCAACGGTTGTGATCGATAACATTTCTCTTTGGTTCAAAAGTAGATAACATAACTTCTAACTCCTTACCTCCCACTAAATTTAATCAAAATCCTTTCTGAACTTTTTGAGTTATTTTCCACACAGAATAACGAACTAACGAACCAACCAACTTTAACAAAAACATAACCGCCTCGTCGGAGGTAGCAACATCTCATGTTCATTCAGGAGTGATCCATATGATGGTGAAAATCGTCCCGCAAGAGCTCGATATGAGCCTGCAACGGGATTGGCTGCTCTCAAAGGTGGCTTCGGGAAGCCATTGAGTGTGAGCGCACGGTTGTCGTCGAGTTCTGACGTAGATGAGAAGACGATGACGTCTATTTAAAAAACAAACCCACAGAGACGCCAGGTTTAGAAGTAAACGAGGGGCGAGGTTGGCAGGCGTGACCTTGTTACAATAAGATCGTGCGGTTCAAGCTGAACAAGAGCAAACACCCAGACCAGTTGTGGTGATGACGTACAGCTGCCACGTCAACAGCGGGGATCATACGTAACAGCAGCACTGGCATCTTCGCTTTTAACTCCACTGGTGTGTACATCCGCAGTATTCCTGTGAAAGCCATGTGTGCACGCACTGGGGACGTGGGAACTTGTATTTTCAATGGAGCGTCTTGTGTCGAGTGGTCCGGACCCGACCTGTACACAAGTGCCACTCCTCCAACACGCAGCCAGGGTTGCAGTGAGAAAAACTTTTCTATGGCGATTTGGAGTCCGACTGTGCTCATTCGCGTGATTGCACTGGGCGAGGAGGAAGATTAGAGGGACAAGACTGCACTGGACGTGATCCACACAGAAGTTTAAATGCGCTATTACGTGAATAGAGGGAATCGAAAAAAGCAATCTTCTCGAAGTTCATTCCGACGTGGCAACCTCGCCTCATGGATTTGTCTCTCAGATTTCGCCTCATAAGCCCCCCCAAAATCAGCTGTGGTTGTGGTAACAAGACCAAAAAGGATCGGGTCAGTAGATGGGCCTAAACAACAACAAAAGAATATATAGAAGAGGCCACATTAAACATAAAGCATACTTTCTCTGGCTGAATTTTAAAAAAGTAATGGATTCCCCGAGCGCTCATCACAGTGGACGGGACAGCACTTAAACCGTTGATTGCCGTCGATTTCTCCCCACCCCAGAACCCCCACCCTCATCCACCCCCAACCCCCCATCCCCATCCACCCCAACCCCCCCACCCCCATCCACCCCCAACCCCCCACCCCCATCCACCCCCACCCCCCACTCCCATCCACCCCCAACCCCATCCACCCCCAACCCCCCACCTCCATCCACCCCCAAACCCCCCACCCCCATCCACTCCCAACCCCCCACCCCCATCCACCCCCAACTCCCCACCCCCATCCACCCCTTCGATTCAACAGAAAAAATAGGGTCGTTCGTGTTGCCTTAACCACATCTATTTGTTTTGGCCTAATCGCCCGCGTCCAGCATGTTAAAGTAGGTAAACATTAGTCTAAACACAATGCTGAAACTACGATGACACCTCCGCACTCCCAGCCCCCCCGCCCCCCCCCCCCCCCCCCCCCAGCCCCCCATCAATCAGCAGTTTTCAGAGTATTCGGTTGTTATGGTGAGTTTGATAACTAAAAGCGCTTTTTTGTGCTTGTTTAGCGGTTTGCAAAAAAAAGAACTCACAAAATGTGTCAGAATAAAACGTCCTGTAGTCATCCGTAGATTGTAACATACACTTGCCATCAGTTGCCGCTTGTCGGTGGAAGAAACATACGTGCAACCTCGACTCTGATAACCTCACATGTGCAGACATGGATGGATGGATGGGTGGAGGGATGGATAGATGATAAAAGGATGAAGGGATGGATGGATGGATGCATGGATGAATGATTGGATGGGTGGAGGGATGGATAGATGATGGATGGATGAAGGGATGGATGGATGGATGGGTGGAGGGATGGATAGATGATGGATGGATGAAGGGATGGATGGATGGATGGGTGGAGGGATGGATAGATGATGGATGGATGAAGGGATGGATGGATGGATGGGTGGAGGGATGGATGGAGGGATGGATGGATGGATGGGTGGATGGCTGGATGAAGAATGGATGGGTGGATGGGTGGAGAGATGGATAGATGATGGATGGATGAAGGGATGAATGGATGGATGCATGGATGAATGAATGAATGGGTGGAGGGATGGATAGGTGATAGATGGAGGGATGAATGAATGGATGGAGGGATGGGTGGGTGGATGGATGGATGGATGGATGGATGGGTGGATAGATGGATGGATGGATGGATGAATAGATGGATGGGTGGATGAATGGATGGGTGGGTGGATTGATGGATGCGTGGGTGGGTAGATGGATGGATGGATGGATGAATGGATGGATGGATGGGTGGATGGATGGATGGGTGGCTGGGTGGGTGGGTGGGTGGGTGGGTGGGTGGCTGGATGGGTGGGTGGGTGGGTGGAGGATGGATGGATGGATGGATGGATGGATGGGTGGATGGCTGGCTGGCTGGGCTTGTGCTGGCTGCGTTCTGGATGGAGGGTGGTGGGTTTTTGGGTGGGCTGGATGGGGTGGGTGGATGGAGGGATTGATGGATGGCTGGATTGATTGTCTTGATGGATCGATGGAATGGATGGGTGGGTGCGGTGGGATGTGGGGTGGGTGGGTGGTGGATGGGTGGGATGGATGGATGGGATGGATTGGATTGGGTGGGTGGGTGGAGTGGATGAATGGACGCAATTGTGCATACAGGGCCATAATCGTCCGACGTCTTTATGGTCTACTAGGTGAGGCCATTACTGACCTAAATCAAGACAGTCACTCTAGCCTGTTACAAGCCACGTGAGAAGATGCGGTGGATCTATTTTCATCCCCATCCACCAGTAGGACGCAGATTGTGGAAACATTGATACAATTTAATTCCGTCAAAAGCAGGCATTTTCAAACACAGGGAAGGTGTGGGTGGCTGAAGACACGTGAAAATAAATGAAAAACAAAGAATAAAATTACCAAACATACAACAACCAAGCAAACAAACAAACGAATAAAACAAAAATCAATCGATCAACCAATCAGTCAATCAATCAATCGAGCAAATGATCAATCGATCAATCGCTCAATCGAGCAACCGAGCAATCGAACAACCGAGCAACCGATCAATCGACCAACCGACCAATCACATGGATTTCGGATTCTGCCAAAATTGGCCTGTCAGTGGAGCCACCGCACTTTCTCTGAAGGTTGACGCCGTCATTTTAATCGCGCGCGTACCACGCAATCGTAGCAGCTTCTTTTTACTCAGGGCAGCCTATTGAGTAATTCGATCAACTACCGCAGGCCGCTAAACAGCCTTGTGCAATGGCAATCACTCCATGTAGGGGTGGTGGTGGTGATGGTGGTGGAGGTGGTGGTGATGTTGGTGGTGGTGGTGATGGTGGTGGTGATGGTGGTGGTGATGGAGGTGGTGGTAGTGGTGGTGGTGGTGGTGGTGGTGATGGAGGTGGGTGGTGTGGGGTGGTGGTGTGGTGGTGTGGTGGTAATGTGGTGGTGGCGACGTGGTGGTGGTGAGGTGGTGTGGTGGTGGTGGTGATGGAGGTGGTGGTGGTGATGGGGTGGTGGTGTGTGGTGGTGGTGGTGGGGTGTGGTTGGGGTGGTGGGGTGTGGTTGTGGTGGTGGGATGGTGGTGGTGATGGGGTGGTGGTGTGATGAGTGGTGGTGGGTGGTGTGGTGATGGAGGTGGTGGTGATGGTGGTGGTGGTGTGGTGGGGTGGTGGTGGAGGGGTGTTGGTGGATGGTGGGTGGTGGAGTGGGGTGGTGGTGATGGTGGTGGGGGTGTGGTGGGTGATGGTAGTGGTGGTGGTGGTGGTGGTGATAGAGGTGGTGGTAGTGATGGAGGTGATGGTGGTGGTGATGGAGGTGATGGTAGTGATGATAGTGGTGGTGGTGGTGATGGTGGTGGTGGTGATAGAGGTGGTGGTGGTGATGGTGGTGGTGGTGGTGATGGTGGTGGTGGTGATAGAGGTGGTGGTGGTGATGGTGGTGATGGTGGTGGTGATAGAGGTGGTGGTAGTGATGATAGTGGTGGTGGTGGTGGTGGTGATAGAGGTGGTGGTGGTGATGGTTGTGGTGGTGGTGATGGTTGTGGTGGTGGTGATGATGGTGGTGATGATGGTGGTGACAGAGGTGGTAGTGGTGATGGTTGTGGTGGTGGTGATGGTGGTGGTGGTGATAGAGGTGATGGTGGTGATGGTTGTGGTGGTGGTGATGGTGGTGGTGGTGGTGGTGGTGATAGAGGTGGTGGTGGTGGTGGAGGATGGTGAGGTGGTGGTGGTGGTGGTGAGAGGTGTGGTGATGGTGTGTGGTGGTGGTGATGGAGGTGGTGGTGGTGGTGATGAGTGGTGGTGGTTGTGGTGAGGTGGTGGTGGTGGTGGTGATGAGGTGGTGGTGGTGGTGGTGTGGTGGTGGTGGTGGTGGTGATGAGTGGTGGTGGTGGTTGGTGAGTGGGTGGTGGTGGTGTGGTGGTGGTGGTGGTGATAGTGGTGGTGGTGGGTGATAGAGGTGGTGGTGGTGGTGGTGGTGATAGAGGTGGTGGTGGTGGTGATAGAGGTGGTGGTGGTGTGGGTGGTGGTGGTAGTGGTGATGCGGTGGTGGTGGTGGTGATGAGGTGGTGATATGGTGGTGGTAGTGGTGATGTGGTGGTGGTGGTGTGGTGATGGAGGTGGTGGTGGTGGTGGTGGTGGTGGTGATAGAGGTGATGGTGGTGATAGAGGTGGTGGTGGTGATAGAGGTGGTGGTGGTGATAGAGGTGGTGGTGGTGGTGGTGGTGGTTGTGGTGGTGGTGGTGGTGGTGGTGATGGTGATAGAGGTGGTGGTGGTGGTGATAGAGGTGGTGGTGGTGGTGCTGGTGATAATCTCTCTGTTTTCAAGGAAGACTAGGTCTATGCTCCTTTAAGTGGACTCGGAATGGCTCTGCAACCCTGTTCTGGAGCTGCCGAGTCCAGGGCAGGCGGGACACTGGAACTGTGACTTTGCGGGATGGGCCGGCTCTGTTCTTAAGGCGCCTACACACGTTACGTTTTTCAAGCTGGTTTTGCTCCCGATCCGGCTGACCGTGCGTGTAAAAAGCGGGTTGACAGCCACACGCAACGATTACACCCACACCGCGAACTGGAGCGATGTCCATTTTACGCGAAGCAAAGTCAGAATTTAGAGTTATGTCCCTTTGGTGAGCCTATGACAACTGAGACGCTTTGACGTACATGCGTGTGACCTGCCTGTCGGATTTGCAAAATGCAGAACTTTCCCGACCTACTGATGCATTCAACATACAGCTTTGACAAATTAATGCTGTTCATGGCTTACATTTTCTTGATATGGGGTTTCTAGTATCCCGATATACAGCGTTTTCTGTGCGAACACGCGATGGAGCGGAGGCGATCGACATTCTTCGCCGGTGTAGATTTGCATTGACCAGCATTCGATTTGTAAAAAGTTGAAGCTTTACCGACCTACTGATGCATTCAACATACAGCTTTGATAAATTAATGCTGTTCATGGCTTACATTTTCTTGAGATGGGGTTTCTAGTATCCCGATATACAGCGTTTTCTGTGCGAACACGCGATGGAGCGGAGGCGATCGACATTCTTCGCCGGTGTAGATTTGCATTGACCAGCATTCGATTTGTAAAAAGTTGAAGCTTTACCGACCTACTGATGCATTCAACATACAGCTTTGATAAATTAATGCTGTTCATGGCTTACATTTTCTTGAGATGGGGTTTCTAGTATCCCGATATACAGCGTTTTCTGTGCGAACACGCGAGCGGAGGCGATCGACATTCTTCGACTTCGCCGGTGTAGATTCGCATTGACCAGCATTCGATTTGTAAAAAGTTGAAGCTTTACCGACCTACTGATGCATTCAACATACAGCTTTGATAAATTAATGCTGTTCATGGCTTACATTTTCTTGGGATGGGCTTCTAGTATCCCGAAATACAGCGTTTTATGTGCGAACACGCAACGAAGCGGGTGGAGCAGATTGAATGATATTGTATAATTGTTGGAAGCGTAGATCGGCCTTGACCTGCATTCGATTTGTAAAAAGTTGAAGCTTTCACGACCTACTGACGCATTCAACATACAGCTTTGATAAATTAATGATGTTCATGGTTTACCTTTTCTTTGGATTGGTTTGTAGTATCCCCAAATACACCTTTTCCTGCCTGAAGAGACGAAAGCGTCCGCCATTAAAATTGGCGACTAAGTCGCCACAACGCGAGATCTCGCGTTGCCGGGCATATGAACCGGTCCGGAGGGGTCGGGAAAATAGAGCCAGCCCTAGTCACAAGAACCGTGCCGGATTAGTCCACGGTTTCGATTTTTGACCGGATCGGCAGCAAAACCGGGGGACAACCGGTACGTGTGTAGGCGCCTAGTGTTCGCGAGACGTACGCCGCTCGGTATCTACGCCGGCCGATGCACTAACAACCAGAGCGCCGTCGCGGACGATCAAGCACAGCCTGGTGGGTTTTGTAGGGCTCTCGGTTGCTCCATTTGAGTTTCTCCTTGAGACGGTCTTTGTAGCGCTTGCGTGATTGGCCTTGTTTTCTCCGCTTTTGCGTCAGTTTGCCAAGGAATAGCTGTTTTGGCATGCGGTTATCTCCCATTCTGATCACATGACCAGAACATTGCAGTTAAGTCTTCACTGCTTCAGCAGCATCGCTTCGATGGATATGGTCTTGATGCAGGGGTAAAGCCTGCAAAGCAGAGGACTTTCTTATACTTTGTTGTCTTGAAAGACAAGTGGTGTTCTAGATCGAGTGCAACACGGGCGTGTGAGAATAATGATCTACTTTGGAAAAGTAAGACGTGGCGAGTTGGGTGTGGAGTGTCTTGAAGAAAATTTAGCTGGTGCTCTCGCCGCACAAAATTGCTGAGACAATGTTGACAACCAAGTAAATGCAGAAACAAAATTAATTCGTCGAAGAGGGAAAATTAATTTCTTCTTGCTCTCGAAGAAAAAGTGTGAAACTAATATAGTTATTTGGTGTCGAACTGTGGGTATGTATGTGTGTGTGTATGTATGTATGTGTGTGTGTGTGTGTGTGTGTGTGTGTGTGTGTGTGTGTGTGTGAGAGAGAGAGAGAGAGAGAGAGAGAGAGAGAGAGAGAGAGAGAGAGAGAGAGAGAGAACGAAAAATGTATTTGTGTAGACCACCGGCCCATTACAAAATAGTGAGAAAGAGAAACGTGTGCGATTATATACACGGTAGGGGTCAAGACTGGCCCCCAGTCTTGCAAGTTTCACGCGCACGAACGAGGAAACTGATCGAGACGTAGAACAATCCGTTATTTCCGTAACATTCGGGCAGCCGCTTCACTGAAGATCTGCAGCTCCGCGTCCTTCTCGTGCCGTCCGTGTTGCCCGCGTGTCTTCGGTTTTGTTGTGTCTGACCGCTGGCTGTTTGTTGAACTGCGATGGAGCTGTCGTTGTTGATTTAGCCCTTGCTGCTGAGGATCAGGCGTCTGGATGGAGGGGCGTGATCCGTCACTGGGAGCGACATATGTAAATTGTGGCTTGAGTGAAGTAGCCTCGAAGACCAGTAGAGTTACATCCGATTCCACCTCTGGTTCGAAAGCACCAGATGATGCCAGATGACTTTCCTTGACCTCGCCGAACTCATTTCTTTTCTTTCCATCTCTCCATGTCAAAAGCATCGCGTCCAATCGCACCTCAACCCTTTTGTCATCACTAGCTGGCTGATCTGTATAGTAGCGCAACCTGTGTTGTTGGAAAGAGAATCCGTCTGCACGTCAGCATCACCAGGGTTTTCAGTCTCACTTCCTCTATCAGCAGATGTTTCTGCAATGAAGCTCGTAGGGTCAGTGGTCAAGGCCGTCGGGGGCGAGGGCAAGATGAGAGAGAGAGAGAGAGAGAGAGAGAGAGAGAGAGAGAGAGAGAGAGAGAGAGAGAGATGGATGGGTGTACATGAGACAAAGCACACAGGACTTATACATTCTAGAATGGGTATACTTGCACACTCTCTCGCACGCAGAGGTACACTTATAAGTGTGTACGCATATTCATGTGAGCGCGCACGCTCACACACACGCGCGCGCGCACACACACAGTTACACGCACGCACATACAGTTACACGCACACACACACACACACACACACACACACACACACACACACACACACTGAGACACTTGCAGAATCAGAGGCAGGCAATGGCGGTCACACAAAGATAACACACTTCCAGAGAAGAAAGGCAACTGATGATCTTCAAGTGTTTCGGTCTTGTCTTCCTGACACCCTCGAGAGGCTGGCAACTCCTGGATCACAGTTTCAGATGACTGTCATTCGTTTAAAATAAATCAGAGGCAGATACAAGCGGTTACACATTACAAACTCATACTCTGCAGGTATCAACAGAGATGGGTAGGTAAATGCGTCCTGAGTGATTTAAAACGTCACTGCTGTGAAAATCTCTCTCTCTCTCTCTCTCTCTCTCTCTCTCTCTCTCTCTCTCTCTCTCTCTCTCTCTCTCTCTGCTTTTGGTGTGCGATCAAGATAACTGCACAGACCGGGGATAACTAATACGTCTAGATCTTTCCCCTCTAGTTTGCTTCGACGAGCATTATCTTCAAGCCTTGCTTCCCACCAAAATAAATGAGGGGCGCATGAATGGGAGGGCAACGACCGACATTTAAAAGACCAGTGAGCGCGATATTTACGACTCCAATCAAGAACCTCCATAACTAGACCTCGCCCAGGGTGGAAATCGGTTTGAACACGCGTGCAGAACGTGACTAAGTCGGATTTTTGGCACTCTTATCATTCTAAGCATTATCGTCTTTGTGGGAAAATAATTAGAGCATAAGTCCCTTGCAGAAGATACTGAATCATGAGGATCGACAGTCCCAATAAGCGGACAAGATGTTACATGCTCATACTGGTACACCCTCGTGGACACTCTCACTCACAGCAGGCATTCACGCTAGCATTGAACTGGATGCGGCTTCTCTTTCCCTGCATTAAGACCCGCTGTGGTTTGGGGGTAAACAGACTCAGAGCCTATCCGTTCGCGATTCGTAAGAAGCGAATAACTAGGGAAATATTGACTTTCCGTGCTCTTGCTTCAGGGATATTTGTGATCAATGGCCTTGCATAGTATACAAAGGCTAAAAGGCCGTAACACTTCATTCATCTATCCATTCATTCACGAATCTCCCTTATGTAGACTAGATGGTAAGACTAGGTAATCGGATACGATTGAGATGGGCGTGCCTTGGGTGTCTGGACATGCTTATTAATCTCATCCCCTATTGCTGTCACAGTAACAATGATGCAATGTCTTTCACCTAATTTAATGAATGTTGAAAACTTCAGTTACGAAAATATCAAAATTTCTTATTTATTTAGTATTTATTTATACATGTACGTCTATCCGCCAGTCAGTCCACTTCGTCATCCGTTTGTTCATCAAATTATTTCCCTCTTTCCTTC
>JAWQFJ010025904.1:12500-25000 GCA_034096865.1 Theodoxus fluviatilis | reverse complement strand
GGATTGATGGATGGATGGATGGATGGATGGATGGATGGATGAATGGATGGATAAATGGATGGATTGATGGACGGATGAACAATATACAGCCCATCAGTCTGTGTAGGCTTGTTAAGGCTATGAATAGGGTGCAAGTCGTCAATACTGCCCTATAGTTATTCGCCTCTAACGAGATGCAGTGGTTCAGTGTTTATCCCCAGCCCACAAATGAGGCAAAAATTATAAAGACGAGACACACCTGAACAGGGTGAAACTTCCGCGGAGTAAAAGACCGACATCAGAGAAATCCAGGACCGACATGCCGTGAGCACTTTGTCTAGAGTGATGTCTGTGGGAGTTCCTAGATGAAAGTTGACCCTTGGCTCAGCTTCCTGGAATGTAACCCGGTGTAGCGTAGCCGATGGTTCATCGTAACGGATGGTTCTGCGCATGTCCATGAGCCGGAAGTGACAACACCTTCTTGCTATAGTCCGTTTAAACATTGCTCTGTCAGTCGAGCCTGACTGACTTCGCACGCCCGGCGAGTTATGCTAAGATCCGGCCGCGTTAATATATATCTGAGTTTTGTGACAAACGTCTTGCTCGGCGGTACTGTACTCCATGCACCTTAACGGTCCGCGTGATTCGGGTGTAATCTTAAGCTAAACAACGTTCCGAATGTTTCCGACTTCGACCATTTCAGCAGCGCCAATGAACGTCGTGCGAAGTCAGTCAGGCTCGACTGACAGAGCAATGTTTAAACGGACTATAGCAAGAAGGTGTTGTCACTTCCGGCTCATGGACATGCGCAGAACCATCCGCTACGATGAACCATCGGCTACGCTACACCGGGTCTGAATTACTGGACTCGGTATTGTTTGTTCCCACGCATCCTGTTCTCATTCTGTTTGTCTGGTCATGCGTGTTTGCGTGGGATGCAAAACGTCCTCCTTTTCGTTCCCAACACGAGGGTGCACATTTCAATCTTCCGTAAGTTCTTGGTTATTGGATGCCGTTATTATTTTTGCTGACATTTGTAAGTAGGGTCTGTTTCATGCTACCTGCACTCGCCCCTTTTCCTGCCCTTCCCCTCCCGACTTTAGATCCTGTAGTGTGACATCACGCCAGGTCACATCACGTCACGTCATATCACATCGCATCGCATCACAGCTCATCAAATCACGTGACATGATTTGGAATCTCACCTCACGTCACATCACATCCCGTCACATCACGTCACGCCAAATCACATTCTGTCACGTCACATCACGTCACGTCACATCACGTCACATCCCGTCACGGCACGCCACATCACGTCACGTCACGCTACATCACTTCACATCACGTCACGTCACATCACGTTACACCACGCAACGTCACGCCACATCACGTCACGTCACATCCCGTCGCGTCACGTCACCGCACGTCACATCATGTCACGTCACGTCACATTCCGTCGCGTCACGTCACCGCACGTCACAGCACATCTCATCATGTCCTATCAAGTCCTATCACATCACATCACACCACATCATATCACGTCACGTCATATCACATCACATCATGACACATCACGCCATGTCACATCCCAACAAATTGTATTACAGCACATGGCATGATATTTCGTCACATGACGTCACACAACGTCACGCCACATCACATCACATCAGATCACGTCACATGACGTCATGTAACATCCCAACATGAAATTGCGTCACATGACGTCACATGACGTCACATGGCGTCATATGACATTACATGACGCCACACGACGTCACGTCACGTCACATCACATCTCATCACATCACATCACGACACATAACGTCATGTCACATCCCAACAAATTACGTGACAGCACATGGCTTGGAACTGCATCACATGACGTCCTATCACATCCTGTCACGCCACATCACAACACATCACGACACATCACATATTATTATTATTATTATTATTATTATTATTATTATTATTATTATTATTATTATTAATCACTCTTATACCGCGCGATACTCCCACTCAGTGAGACTCAAAGCGCTTCAGCCGATGTCGAGGCTGCCTCTCAGTGTGTAGTGTCTCAAGTCAATGAGACCAGTGTCCTGCTGCCAAGGGCGCTGGCACACTGTTTTCCACAAAGGAGAAATTGTGCGTGCACATCACATCGCATCACATCACATCACATCACATCACATCACATCACAACGCATCACATCACATCGCATCGCACCACGTCACATCACATCACATCACATCACATCGCATCGCATCACGTCATATCACATCGCATCACGTCATATCACATCGCATCACATCACATCACATCACATCACATCACATCGCACCACGTCACATCACATCACATCACATCACATCGCATCACGTCATATCACATCGCATCACGTCATATCACATCGCATCACGTCATATCACATCGCATCACGTCACATCACATCACATCACATCACATCACATCACATCGCACCACGTCACATCACATCGCATCACGTCATATCACATCGCATCACGTCATATCACATCGCATCACATCACATCACGTCATATCACATCGCATCACGTCATATCACATCGCATCACGTCATATCACATCGCATCACGTCATATCACATCGCATCACGTCACATCACATCACATCACATCACATCACATCGCACCACGTCACATCACATCGCATCACGTTATATCACATCGCATCACATCACATCACATCACATCACAACGCATCGCACCACATCGCATCACATCGCATCACGTCATATCACATCGCATCACGTCATATCACATCACATCACATCACATCACATCGCATCACGTCATATCACATCGCATCACATCACATCACATCACATCACATCACATCGCATCACATCACATCACATCGCACCACGTCACATCACATCGCATCACATCACATCACATCGCATCACGTCATATCACATCGCATCACATCACATCACATCACATCACATCACATCGCATCACGTCATATCACATCACATCACATCACATCACATCACATCACATCACATCACATCGCATCACATCACATCACATCGCACCACGTCACATCACATCGCATCACATCACATCACATCGCATCGCATCACATCACATCACATCACACCACATCACATCACATCGCATCACATCACATCACATCGCATCACGTCATATCACATCGCACCACGTCACATCGCATCACATCACATCGCATCACATCACATCACATCACATCGCACCACGTCACATCGCATCACATCACATCGCATCACATCACATCACATCACATCGCATCACGTCACATCACATCACATCACATCACATCACATCGCATCACGTCATATCACATCGCATCACGTCACATCACATCACGTCACATCACATCACATCACATCACGTCACATCACATCACATCACATCACATCATATCACATCGCACCACGTCATATCACATCGCATCACGTCACATCACATCGCATCACATCATATCACATCGCATCACGTCACATCACATCGCATCACGTCATATCACATCGCATCACGTCACATCACATCGCATCACATCACATCACATCGCATCACGTCATATCACATCGCATCACATCACATCACATCGCACCACGTCATATCACATCGCACCACATCACATCACATCGCATCACGTCACATCACATCGCATCACGTCACAGCACATCGAGGGGCTTCGGCCTTGTGTTGCTCTCACGCCACGACATAACAGCATCAGCGAAAGCACAAAGCCACGGGTAAATTCTTCTAGAGAAGTAATTAATCGCTCTGTCTCATATCAAACTACTGTTTACTTTAGCCCCTTGTCACTGGGCTCGCTGATTGATCCTCTAGTGGCACCTATCAACAACTCTGTAGTCAAAAGGGATGAAGGACATGGTCAATTACCGGCACTGTTGGTTGAGAGTCTGGTCCAATGGTAGATTAAGGCGCTCGCCAGCGCTACCTGAGGTGTGTTTCCCAGACTACGGAAATACAATCCAAAGCAATCCAAATTCGAGAGGTAGCGTGGCCGAGCGGTCTAAGGCGCTGGTTTAAGGCACCAGTCTCTCAGGAGGCGTGGGTTCGAATCCCACCGCTGCCATGATTTTAACAATAAAAATACAGCCAGAGAACTACCAGAATCGGCGATAGGCCCTGGACGCCTAAGCAAGCCGAAGAATTCTATTCTATTCTATTCTATTCAAAGGCTTTTTCCGGAATCATTTTAACCCTCGGCGTGCCACGGTCCCGAAAATTTGGACTGCACGGCACGCCGGGGGTTAAGGTGATCGCTGTAAACATACAGGGGTCAGTATCAAAATTTGGACTGCACGGCACGCCGGGGATTAAGGTGATCGCTGTAACATACAGAGGTGGGTACCAAATCTGGACTGCACGGCACGCCGGGGGTTAAGGTGATCGCTGTAACATACAGAGGTGGGTATCAAAATTTGGACTGCACGGCACGCCGGGGATTAAGGTGATCGCTGTAAACATGCAGAGGAGGGTATCAAAATTTGGACTGCACGGCACGCCGGGGGATAAGGTGATCGCTGTAACATACAGAGGTGGGTACCAAATCTGGACTGCACGGCACGCCGGGGGTTAAGGTGATTGCTGTAAACATACAGAGGTGGGTATCAAAATTTGGACTGCACGGCACGCCGGGGATTAAGGTGATCGCTGTAAACATACAGAGGTGGGTATCAAAATTTGGACTGCACGGCACGCCGGGGGTTAAGGTGATCGCTGTAAACATACAGAGGTGGGTATCAAAATTTGGACTGCACGGCACGCCGGGGGTTAAGGTGATCGAAGTAAACATACAGGGGTCGTTATCACAATTGGGATGGAAAAGCAGACCGTGTCTGGTTCTGGAAAGGAATTTATTGCAAGAATAGATTGAACGTTGCCAATGGTTACAGCGATCACTAACAGAAAAAATTCCAGAAATGCCTTTTAGATTGCTTAGGATTGCATATCTATGGTCTGTAAAACGGCTCGAGACGCACGCACGAGTAGTAAGTCTCTACATAAAAACCAAGAACTCATTGCCTTTCCTTTGTGGCTCAAAACTGTGCAGATTCTCGAGTTGCATCTTTAAACGAGGATCTTAACTCCCACTACCTTTCACCACCCAGGTGTAAAACCTGGTACCTCTGAAAGACGTGGAGGCTTGCTAAATTGTCTTTAACCCTTGGATACGACCGTCAGCCAGCGTGGGGTCGGAATACACCCAGGGAATTGAGTTGAGCAGGCACTATACTGTTGCGTCCTATGTCTGTCAATGTGATTGTCGTCGGCTCAGTAACCAGGTGTGTGTGTGTGTGTGTGTGTATGTGTGTGTATATATATATATTTGTATGTGTGTGTACGTATGTATGTATATTTTTGTATGTGTATGTGTGTGCATGCGTGTGTATGTGTGTTTGTGTGTTTGTGAGTGTGTGTGTGTGTGTGTGTGAGTGTGTGCGTAACTGTGTGTGTGTGTGTGTGTGTGTGTGTGTGAGTGTGTGCGTAAGTGTGTGTGTGTGTGTGTGTGTGTGTGTGTGTGTGTGAGAGAGAGAGAGAGAGAGAGGGGGGGGGGAGAGATAGAGATAGAGAGAATGAGAGAGAGAGAGAGAGAGAGTAAAGCTGTTTGAGATCGTGACATAGTTGATAAATCGCCCTCTCACATCTCTACCTTTGACTTCGTTCTTAATCTGCACCACCTTTCTCCAAAAAGCCGTCTGGCCCGATTTGGATTCACTTCTTCATCAGTTGTTTCCTGTGCAGAATATGCCACACCTGCTATCCAAGCAGTCGGTTCAGCAGTGCGACGTCAGCGTCTGTATTAGCATCATTCGCACTCAACTCCACCCCGCCTATTAATTCATCCTGCTTCTCTCTTCTCCCGCCAGCTTTCATCGTCTCACGGACATCATATCAAACTTTCTAAAAATATCACCCACTGCTGGGTTCGATTCCTGCCAGTAACCATGGGCTTTTGTGCGATCGTGTGTTGCAGGGGTGAGCCAACAACATGATAGCACGCACCGAACCACGACGTCACCGGGCCTGAATGGAGCCACTGACGTCACGGGTGATGAATATGCAGGAGGTCAGAGGTGGCGGGTGGGGCACGTTTACCTACGCAGCAGTTCGCGCTACGTGACAAATCCTAGCTGTCAAAAGAGGGCCCGATCCTGTACGCCTTCCATCGGAGTCGAGGGCCCCGTACAGCCACACAGCCAAACTAATGGGAAAAAATATGACCAGGAAGGTCAGAGGTGGGCACGCCTTCTTTTCTTGGAAAGTCCCACCCACAGACGATCACTCTCGAAGGCCATGTTTGTCTCATAACGTAGAATAAGAATCCACTCCTACCCTGAGGCCCATTCAATCCCAAGTTCCTTTGCGTTAACTGTCGCTCCTCCCCCATTGCCGGTCCCCTCATGCACGCGCACCCCTTTCCCCATCCTTCTCTCCCCCCCCCCCCCCCCCCCTTTCCAAGCCCCTCCCGCTTGTTGAAGCGTTGTGACACCGTGACTATAAAACAGACGAGGAAACGCAGCACCGGCTCGGTGGAGAGAGTGCCAGGTTGAAAGATAGTCACCAAGTTTTCTTGACTTCTAAAACTAAAAGATCTTCAGGGACGACCTCACGAGCACAGAAATTATTCCTGGATTCATCATTCGTCTGCTTGGATATTTGCCATCCCACTCACGATTGCAGATACGATTTTGTGGAAAGGATAAAAACTGCAACAGTCAAGCGTTTTGAAGAAGGATACTCACCGATCAGTGTTTTGATATCTGGCATGGATTGCTGGGATTCGGTCAACTCGAGAACATGGATGAGGGTCGCGATCTGCTGAAGAAAAACTTGCGGTTTTTCTGTCTGAAGAAACAGAAGACACGAAGAAAGGCACTTGTTCCAGTGGCAAACTTCTCAGTCAGCGTCATCGTCTGGAACTTTCGCGTGTGGAAAATCGCCGTTCCCACGACCGAAGACAATCAAACCATTGCTGAGATAACAGAAAGCAGACAGTAGACTAGTCAGAGATATTAATTGAAAAAACCCAACTGTGTACGCGTATCCCAATCGACTTCGTGAAATCGATTATTTCGCGACTTTAATGTTAACGAAATAAGGACAATGTTTTCTTCAAAATAACTTTTTTGCAGATCCCTCCGATCATACTCAGCTGACAACAAACTTTTTAAACTCTGAAAAAGAGCTGCTTATTCTGAAATCCTCCACAACGCAATCTTCAAAAAGATTTTCCCATCAAACCTCCTTCCTCCAGCTCCCCTACTGACCAGACAGAGAGGCAGGCATTTGTGAGGGACAGAGCATCTCAAGATGGAGCGAGGAACCAGAGTTTGTCTCTACTTCACCTTCTGGGTTGTGCTGGCTCTGTTGGCGGTGGCGCTGAACGTGCTGAACGTGGACTGGTCCAAGACAAACATCGTGCAAGGCGTGGTCATCGTGGCGGTGCTGGGCGTGCTGCAGGGCAGTGTACTGGAGTTCCCTGTCATGACCGTCTCCACGCTCCTCATCGGCGGCGAGTCCAGAAAAGACGCTAAGGTGAGAAGTCTGATCCTCGATTTCCCCTCCAAAACTGTTTGCCTTTTCTATTGTTGTCTTCGGTCTTTCTTCTCCCGTCTTTTGATAAAATTAAACATATCTAGTCTCGTATACAGCAGCATGTGCCCTTTTCATTGCTTCTTCTTTTACCACTTCTTGCTGTCTCTTTCTCCCTGTCTGTGTGTATGTCTGTGTGTCTGTCTGTGTGTCTGTCTGTGTGTCTCTCTGTGTGTCTGTGTGTCTGTCTGTGTGTCTGTCTGTGTGTCTGTCTGTGTGTCTCTCTGTGTATCTGTGTGTCTGTCTGTGTGTCTGTCTGTGTGTCGGTCTGTCTCACTCCTTCTCTCTCTCTCTCTCTCTCTCTCTCTCTCTCTCTCTCTCTCTCTCTCTCTCTCTCTCTCTCTCTCTCTCTCTCTCTCTCTCTCTCTCTCGCTCGCTCGCGCGCGCGCGTGTGTGCGTGCATGCGTGTGTGTAATTTTAGATGTTTTATTGAATCTTTCTGCGATTCTTGGATCATCCTTTGGGATTTCCTTTTCTGTACTGCCTCTTATGAACTATAATAGACAGCACAGTCTTTACTTTTTAGGTCGCAGAGCAGAAAAAGTCATACTTCTCAGGTCATTTGTTGAGACATTAGTTTCTCAAGCGCCCACGCTTCAAGTTGTAGATGGAGGATGTCCTGCCTTCCTTGTCTTTTTACTCTTTGCTGTCATGTACATGTACATATATACGTGACGGTGGAAGTAGTGTGGAACTAGGAGCGGTGAACGCTGGGGAGTCCAATCATTTACACTCCCTTTCCGCGTCCTCAGACACAGTTTGTCAGGAATGAGTCACATCACACCCTCACTGAAGTCTCCCCCTCCTATTTTCTCCTCTTCCCTCTCCTCTCACGTCTTCCCCCCCGCCCCCTTCCAACCCCACCTTCCAACCCCTACCAAATTTCCCTTCTCCATCCCTGATCTAATCAATCTGTAAACACGTCAGCCGAGCTTTCTTACGTCGAAATTATTCCCACAAGCCATCCATCACTGCACCTACAGGCACGGCAGCATTTGGGCCAACTCTTGTCCAGGCAGCAAGTGCCTGAGAGGAAACGGGACGGATGGATGGAATTTTACGGCCCATCAGTCTTTGTAGGAAATGTAAGGTCATCAATCACGAACATCAATAGAGCTGGTTAGAATAAAGTAAGTCTCGATTTCCATAGTTATTCACTTTTTATGAATCGTGCAGTGAGACATCTCCAGCCCACAAGTGGGGCAGGCGAGACAGAAAATATGTTTCTCGCAAGCCATGCGTGTCAAATCCAGATTTTTGCACTTCTACGACAGCCCAAGTGTACGCCTTGCACACCCGACAGAAACCTCCATAAAAGTCATTCCTACTGAAATGGAAAGGCTGCGTCCTACTTTCGTATACGCCAGAAGAATACCAGTCTTGAGAATAGAAAGTCGTTTCCTGTGAGATGCACACACATAAATTTTCTTGGACGATTAACCTGTCTGCGGCAGGATCAGAACAGACAATGGTGTTTCCCCATGTGCTAAAAATGAACATGAGTTGTCGTACACATCCTTTTTTGCATCCAGTAAGAAGGACACTGCAAACACGCACGCACGCACGCATAAACACGCACACACGCACACAGACACGCACACACGCACGCACACGCACACACATCGCGACGAACGACTCATAGAAACATTTTTGTAGGTGTGAAAATCACATCGGGACGTGCCGTCCCAACCTTTCATACATCGAGGCTAGTTAAGCTGCGTGTAAAATCATCAAGAACATGATATATGCACGCTCTCCTGAAAATGTGTTGAAAACTTTTTCTTGGAGGTCAGACACGGCCATTACGGCTCACTTTCAAGCCTCTCTTATCGCGCCAAGTCCTCAGACCGGAGAGAGTGAAAAAGTACCTTTTCTTTCCTTTTTAAACCTTCTTCGGAATGTACGTCACCAGTATAATGAAGTGCATTTGGCTGCTCGACCACCGTAACATTTTATGTGGTTGAGTACTCATCTCAGATGTATCGCCTGCAGATAGCAATTTTCAAGATGGACTGCGATCACTTGCGGTTTTGTCGGCCTAGTCTCGTGTACGAATCATGTTTTGTCCTTTTAGCTTGCCGCAAGGATGCCTACCGTGAAGCGTTGCTCGACCAGAAAATTCTGGTTCTGTCTCCATGTAGGCCAGCTTGCTTTACCTCCTTTGTGTTTTTCTCATTTCCTCTTCTCTCCTCTTTTTGCTGCTCGTTCGGGACGACGCCTGCATGAAAGCTTCAGGTGTCCCATTTTAAACACAAGGGGCTCGCAAATCATCCCTCTTTGCCCAGTTGGTTTTTAATCTCTTTTCGTCTTTGTTCTTTTGATGCGTGTGTTGAGTAATGGCTTTCCGTGCCCTAGGCAGTTGACAGCATACACAGACAGGGAAGACATTTCAAAGCATCCGATAAGTCAACTCTCCAAGGTGACATGGCCAATAGAACCGAATCATCACATACTGTATGCATGTCTGACATAGTGTAGCGATGATCTAGAATTACTGGTCACAAAAACTATGGATTTTCCCTCGAAAATGTACATTTGAGAGCGTCAGTTCCAATGATTTTTCTATTGAATAATTACTAAAATACATGACACTCCCCCTCCCGATTCCCCATGGGATGGAGGTAAAATCAGACCCACTGCCTCTCCCTAGGCATTGCGTACTAGGCGAGTACCCAGGAAACCCAAACTTCACGCGCTTTTTCTCTCAGCGCCAGTGATTCTTGGACCCATGGCCATACTTAGCCTACAACGGCTGATCGACTGTTAATCACTCTCTCTCTCTCTCTCTCTCTCTCTCTCTCTCTCTCTCTCTCTCTCTCTCTCTCTCTCTCTCTCTCTCTCTCTCTCTCTCTCTGTCTATCTATCTGTCTCTAAGAGAACTCCTGTTCTAGTAGATCCATCTGAGATTACTTTCCTTACAAGTTAGCTGCATCTCTCTCTTTACATCCTGCAGGCTCCGGGTGACCATTTGACTGTGGTGCTGAACTACAACCTGTTGGCGGTGAGCAAGGACGACGTGGACGAGTGTCTACAAACCATGTTTGAGGCCTACATGGGCAACCTCTCCATCAATGTATCTGCAGTCCTGGTCTCGGCCACAAACGACGCAGCCCTCAAGCAGTACGAGCTGGAGGTGAGGAACACGTGATGTACCTGGCCGTAGTATTCGCGATGAATGGTGCCGGGGAATTATTTTTAGTCGTGATGTATGACGCTGTGAGGTGCGGGTCTGAATGTGGCAGTCGCTTTGTATGCTTTTCAGGATTCCAGATGGTCTACAATACAAGCAAGAAAAATTGCGTTAAATTGTTGCCTGATGGCTTGGTAAAAAATGTTCCAGCTCATCTATCGATGCATGTATATTTTGTTTCCCGTCGAAGCACGTGTGTCTCTCATATGGAAACTTTGTATTCACATGGAACACATTTCGCTTGTTTAAAATCCCGTTAATTTTCTGATAAAGATTCCTGGGCAAAATACACTTTCTAATCATCAAAGTAAGAATAATCAACTGCCAGAAAAAATAACACGTGTTGACTAAACTTACTTGTTTCGTCAGTATTTAGTCCATGTCAAAACCTTTTCACTTCGTTGTTCCTTCAAGTAAATGATAATTCTTTTGAACCGTGAATTCTGCTCCCTGTGTGCACTGTCTCTTTCTTGTTATTACTGGAGCCTATTTCGTCCATTTCCTTTGATCTTTTTTGTCGGTGAGACTTTTGTTATTTCTAACAGCCATTGATTTGATAAGAGGCTTTGAAATCGCATGCATCTATTCATTCGCTCGTTCGCATCTTTATTGGATCGTTTATTCATTCATTCTCTCGTTCCATTGTTATATTTCGATCGATCGATCACGTTTTAATTCATCTTTTTAAATCATGCATTCATTCATTCGTCCATCATGACTCATTCATTCATCCATCATCCATCCATTCATCATTCATTCATTCTTTCGTTCGTTCGTTCATTCATTCGTTAATTCATTCATTTGTTCATTCACTCATTCATTGCTTCATCCTTTTGAAATTCCAGGTGAGGGACCGCTACCGAGATCAGATATACGACCAGCTCTTTACGGAGGGGTTGAGCTATGCTGCCGGTGACCTTGCGGCCATTAACCCCATGCATCTGCAGCACCTGTGGTCACGCTTTGCCGGCGTGGACAGACAAGCGTTTGTGGACGAGTACCTGGACAGCGTCTGTGACCAGTTCGCCAAGGAGTTCATGGTGGTGCACCGTGTGAGCCGTGTCCTCCGCAAATGTGGACAGTATCAGGTAGGCCGTCCATGGGGTTACATTCGGTGTGCATGTGTGTGTGTGTGTGTGCATGTGTGTGTGTGTGTGTGTGTGTGTGTGTGTGTGTGTGTGTAATATTCTCCAAATAATATTATCACTGGGAGCTGCTGCTCTTGACATAAAAAACTATCTAGGATTGTTCATTCTTTATGAGCAAGGACTATTTGTAAGATAGGCAGAATTGTCATCCTTGATAGACAAAGAATCATTAGAGCAAGTAAGCAAGAAATCCCCCCTCTAGCTCTATCTCTCTCTTTCTCTTTGTCTGTCTGTCTGTCTGTCTGTCTGTCTGTCTCTCTCTCTCTCTCTATCTCTCTCTCTCTCTCGTGTCTTTATGAAGACATTGCTGGAGAAAGATAAAGTGCAGTATTTTACATGTAGAAAGACATACAAGCTCCAGATAAAAACGAAAAAGGTTAACTATCAAAAGTCTGTACATGTATCAGCAACTCTGTCTAGCCATGTGAATGACTCACAAATGTTCTGGAGTTGCATTAGAAAACGGGAAAATGATGCAACTATTAAAGTCAATGTATTACTGTGTGCGGAGCAGCGTGAGATACCCGGGT
>JAWQFJ010025904.1:0-7500 GCA_034096865.1 Theodoxus fluviatilis | reverse complement strand
GAAATGTCTGAGAATTTGCTCCACAAGTCAAGATTTGATCATGTCATCTGTGCACGCTACACTTTCCCTTGAACTATTGGTTTTTTAAGCACCAAAGCAACATAAGTAATTTAAATCATCATTTGAACATAAACGTAAGTGAAAAAAAGTGATCCTGTCATTTCGAGCAAGAAATAACCACGTCACTCACTCGCCTGACAAAAACGCGGTTTGACGAGCGTAGTTTGGTTCAGGGAGGCAGATGTGTGAGAGTGAGGGAGAAGTGTGGCCAATGCTGGATGTGTGAGAGTGGGGAGGGAGAAGTGTGGCCAATGCTGGATGTGAGAGTGGGGAGGGAGAAGTGTGGCCAATGCTGGATGTGAGAGTGGGGAGGGAGAAGTGTGGCCAATGCTGGATGTGTGAGAGTGGGGAGGGAGAAGTGTGGCCAATGCTGGATGTGAGAGTGGGGAGGGAGAAGTGTGGCCAATGCTGGATGTGAGAGTGGGGAGGGAGAAGTGTGGTCAATGCTGGATGTGAGAGTGGGGAGGGAGAAGTGTGGCCAATGCTGGATGTGAGAGTGGGGAGGGAGAAGTGTGGCCAATGCTGGATGTGAGAGTGGGGAGGGAGAAGTGTGGCCAATGCTGGATGTGAGAGTGGGGAGGGAGAAGTGTGGCCAATGCTGGATGTGAGAGTGGGGAGGGAGAAGTGTGGTCAATGCTGGATGTGAGAGTGGGGAGGGAGAAGTGTGGCCAATGCTGGATGTGAGAGTGGGGAGGGAGAAGTGTGGCCAATGCTGGATGTGAGAGTGGGGAGGGAGAAGTGTGGCCAATGCTGGATGTGAGAGTGGGGAGGGAGAAGTGTGGTCAATGCTGGATGTGAGAGTGGGGAGGGAGAAGTGTGGCCAATGCTGGATGTGAGAGTGGGGAGGGAGAAGTGTGGCCAATGCTGGATGTGAGAGTGGGGAGGGAGAAGTGTGGCCAATGCTGGATGTGAGAGTGGGGAGGGAGAAGTGTGGTCAACTGCTGGATGTGAGAGTGGGGAGGGAGAAGTGTGGCCAATGCTGGATGTGAGAGTGGGGAGGGAGAGGTGTGGCCAATGCTGGATGTGAGAGTGGGGAGGGAGAAGTGTGGCCAATGCTGGATGTGAGAGTGGGGAGGGAGAAGTGTGGCCAATGCTGGATGTGAGAGTGGGGAGGTAGAAGTGTGGCCAATGCTGGATGTGAGAGTGGGGAGGGAGAAGTGTGGCCAATGCTGGATGTGAGAGTGGGGAGGGAGAAGTGTGGCCAATGCTGGATGTGTGAGTGGGGAGGGAGAAGTGTGGCCAATGCTGGATGTGAGAGTGAGGAGGGAGAAGTGTGGCCAATGCTGGATGTGAGAGTTGGGAGGGAGAAGTGTGGCCAATGCTGGATGTGAGAGTGAGGAGGGAGAAGTGTGGTCAATGCTGGATGTGAGAGTGGGGAGAGAGAAGTGTGGCCAATGCTGGATGTGAGAGTGAGGGAGAAGTGTGGCCAATGCTGGATGTGAGAGTGGGGAGGGAGAAGTGTGGCCAATGCTGGATGTGAGAGTGGGGAGGGAGAGGTGTGGTCAATGCTGGATGTGAGAGTGGGGAGGGAGAAGTGTGGCCAATGCTGGATGTGTGAGTGAGGAGGGAGAAGTGTGGCCAATGCTGGATGTGTGAGAGTGGGGAGGGAGAAGTGTGGCCAATGCTGGATGTGTGAGAGTGGGGAGGGAGAAGTGTGGCTAATGCTGGATGTGTGAGTGGGAAGGGAAAAGTGTGGCCAATGCTGGATGTGAGAGTGGGGAGGAGAAGTGTGGCTAATGCTGGATGTGTGAGTGGGGAGGGAGAGGTGTGGCCAATGCTGGATGTGAGAGTGGGGAGGGAGAAGTGTGGCCAATGCTGGATGTGAGAGTGGGGAGGGAGAGGTGTGGCCAATGCTGGATGTGAGAGTGGGGAGGGAGAAGTGTGGCCAATGCTGGATGTGTGAGAGTGGGGAGGGAGAAGTGTGGCCAATGCTGGATGTGTGAGTGGGGAGGGAGAAGTGTGGCCAATGCTGGATGTGAGAGTAGGGAGGGAAAAGTGTGGCCAATGCTGGATGTGAGAGTGGGGAGGGAGAAGTGTGGCCAATGCTGGATGTGAGAGTGGGGAGGGAGAAGTGTGGCCAATGCTGGATGTGAGAGTGAGGAGGGAGAAGTGTGGCTAATGCTGGATGTGAGAGTGGGGAGGGAGAAGTGTGGCCAATGCTGGATGTGAGAGTGGGGAGGGAGAAGTGTGGCCAATGCTGGATGTGAGAGTGGGGAGGGAGAAGTGTGGCTAATGCTGGATGTGAGAGTGGGGAGGGAGAGGTGTGGCTAATGCTGGATGTGAGAGTGGGGAGGGAGAAGTGTGGCTAATGCTGGATGTGAGAGTGGGGAGGGAGAAGTGTGGCCAATGCTGGATGTAAGAGTGGGGAGGGAGAAGTGTGGCCAATGCTGGATGTGTGAGAGTGGGGAGGGAGAAGTGTGGCCAATGCTGGATGTGTGAGTGGGAAGGGAGAAGTGTGGCCAATGCTGGATGTGAGAGTAGGGAGGGAAAAGTGTGGCCAATGCTGGATGTGAGAGTGGGGAGGGAGAAGTGTGGCCAATGCTGGATGTGAGAGTGGGGAGGGAGAAGTGTGGCCAATGCTGGATGTGAGAGTGAGGAGAGAGAAGTGTGGCTAATGCTGGATGTGAGAGTGGGGAGGGAGAAGTGTGGCCAATGCTGGATGTGAGAGTGGGGAGGGAGAAGTGTGGCCAATGCTGGATGTGAGAGTGGGGAGGGAGAAGTGTGGTCAATGCTGGATGTGAGAGTGGGGAGGGAGAAGTGTGGCCAATGCTGGATGTGAGAGTGGGGAGGGAGAAGTGTGGCCAATGCTGGATGTGAGAGTGGGGAGGGAGAAGTGTGGCCAATGCTGGATGTGAGAGTGGGGAGGGAGAAGTGTGGCCAATGCTGGATGTGACAGTGGGGAGGGAGAAGTGTGGCCAATGCTGGATGTGAGAGTGGGGAGGGAGAGGTGTGCCCAATGCTGGATGTGAGAGTGGGGAGGGAGAAGTGTGGCCAATGCTGGATGTGAGAGTGGGGAGGGAGAAGTGTGGCCAATGCTGGATGTGAGAGTGGGGAGGGAGAAGTGTGGCCAATGCTGGATGTGAGAGTGAGGAGGGAGAAGTGTGGCCAATGCTGGATGTGTGAGAGTGGGGAGGGAGAAGTGTGGCTAATGCTGGATGTGTGAGTGGGAAGGGAGAAGTGTGGCCAATGCTGGATGTGAGAGTGGGGAGGGAGAAGTGTGGCTAATGCTGGATGTGAGAGTGGGGAGGGAGAAGTGTGGCCAATGCTGGATGTGTGAGAGTGGGGAGGGAGAAGTGTGGCCAATGCTGGATGTGTGAGTGGGGAGGGAGAAGTGTGGCCAATGCTGGATGTGAGAGTAGGGAGGGAAAAGTGTGGCCAATGCTGGATGTGAGAGTGGGGAGGGAGAAGTGTGGCCAATGCTGGATGTGAGAGTGGGGAGGGAGAAGTGTGGCTAATGCTGGATGTGAGAGTGGGGAGGGAGAAGTGTGGCTAATGCTGGATGTGAGAGTGGGGAGGGAGAAGTGTGGCTAATGCTGGATGTGAGAGTGGGGAGAGAGAAGTGTGGCCAATGCTGGATGTAAGAGTGGGGAGGGAGAAGTGTGGCCAATGCTGGATGTGAGAGTGGGGAGGGAGAAGTGTGGCCAATGCTGGATGTGAGAGTGGGGAGGGAGAAGTGTGGCCAATGCTGGATGTGAGAGTGAGGAGGGAGAAGTGTGGCCAATGCTGGATGTGAGAGTGGGGAGGGAGAAGTGTGGCCAATGCTGGATGTGTGAGTGGGGAGGGAGAGGTGTGGCCAATGCTGGATGTGAGAGTGGGGAGGGAGAAGTGTGGCCAATGCTGGATGTGAGAGTGGGGAGGGAGAAGTGTGGCCAATGCTGGATGTGAGAGTGGGGAGGGAGAAGTGTGGCCAATGCTGGATGTGAGAGTGGGGAGGGAGAAGTGTGGCCAATGCTGGATGTGAGAGTGGGGAGGGAGAAGTGTGGCCAATGCTGGATGTGAGAGTGAGGAGGGAGAAGTGTGGCCAATGCTGGATGTGAGAGTGGGGAGGGAGAAGTGTGGCTAATGCTGGATGTGAGAGTGGGGAGGGAGAAGTGTGGCTAATGCTGGATGTGTGAGTGGGAAGGGAGAAGTGTGGCCAATGCTGGATGTGAGAGTGGGGAGGGAGAAGTGTGGCCAATGCTGGATGTGTGAGTGGGAAGGGAGAAGTGTGGCCAATGCTGGATGTGTGAGTGGGGAGGGAGAAGTGTGGCCAATGCTGGATGTGTGAGTGGGGAGGGAGAAGTGTGGCCAATGCTGAATGTGTGAGTGGGAAGGGAGAAGTGTGGCCAATGCTGGATGTGTGAAAGTGGGGAAGGAGAAGTGTGGCCAACGTTTGATGATTGAAGAGGATTAACGTAGGAGTGGATGTCAGGATGAAATTAATGAGTTGGGAGGAACTGAAGATGACGAGGGGCTGTGTGAGGAAGTAGGGATATCCAGCTCGACGTCAGTTTTAATAAGAATATATTGTTCTTGTGTTTAGTTTTGTAACTCTCACCCGAGATTGTGACAAATCCTGCGACTTCTTGCCTTGATATTGACCTTAGGTTCGTCACGTCAAGTGTATTACTCAACCATGACGTCCCTCTTGTCTGCATGCAGGTTCTGCTGGCCATGTACTTCTGGAAGAACGCCATCGGCAAACCCATGCGCTGGTTGCAGAGCAAGCTACAGGGCGAGAAGTTCAACAAAACCAAACTGCGCACAGAGTCCAAGCTAGACTTCGTGACCTCCTACATCGCGCACAGCGCCCTTCGCCAGATGTTCATGAAGCCTTTGCTCATGTTCTACGTCCTCCTCCACTACAACATGAACCTGCGCTACCAGTGGGCCCCCATCATGATCGTCATGTTCCTCGTGCTCATATTTCCCAAGTTCGCCACCTGCTCTCGCCACAACTTTAAGTACGTCCTCCTGGAAACCTTGGCTTCTTTCCTGCAGTTTACACCGGAAGCCATTGTGGGGTGCGTGCGCATCGTGCGTGCGTTCCACGCCAACATCAGCGTGAACGTCAAGTGGGTCCCACAGCGCGCCGTGGAGGAGGACTTCAAGAAGTCCAACCCTTTCCTGTCCAGCTTCCGCCAACTGTGGGGCTACTCAGCCTTCGCCTTGGTGGCGGGCGTTCTCGTGTGCGTCTTCGCCATCGTGGCCAACCTCATCCTAGTCATGCTCATCACCCTCTTCCTGCTGCCCCTGTACACGGGCTTCACCTCTCTGTCCAAAAACTTCCGCTCGTCCAAGGCCATAGCGGCGGCGGATCAACAGAGGCGGGAGGACGAGACCATCAGCATCATCTCGGGCCCCGAGATGCAGCCGAACCCTCCAAAGATGGCCCTGGCGTACGACAATTTCGCCTTCGCCACGGCGCCTTTGGAGGGTGATTTCAACCCTTACGCGCCGCTGAGCTACCCTAAACTGCCTCCGTTCCAGACTTACAATGACGTGAACAGCGAAATACACATCGCAGTTGTGCCGCCCAGATGATCTGACGTGTTCCCTATGTCCAGAGACACCCCATCTGATTCTCCCGGGTCGACCTTGTGAAGAGAGGGACGTCAATGCCTGAAATTCGTATTGCAGCGATTGTGCTGAGACTATCAGACTATAAAAAAATCAAAACATGAGTTCAAAGAGTGAGCTTATATCACAATAGCTTGAACTCACTTTCTCTCAGAAACAGTGACAAACAGACGATACAGGAGATTAGAATACCAGTGTTGTGTTATGTCCTCCAACTAACCAAGTCGTCCCACAATTCAGACACACACCGCTCTAAGTGGGCCGCGCAGCAGTCTCGTTTCTGTCGTAAAGTCTTGCTGGGCAGACAGAATTTGCTGGCATGGTGGCTGGCGGTGTTCGAAAACTTCCATGTTTTTGTTCTATGATAAGAATGACACCACAGCATCTGCTAGCCGTTTTAAAGCAGTGATTGAGCACAGAACCTTTTTGTCAATGTCGCAACAAAGTGACAAATAATAAACTGTGGGAGCCTTAACTGGACTCCATGGATGTCGATACTATGTATTGTGCGCACCTGGTGTGCTATCGGTGGCCAGACATGCTCAGCAGTGGTCTGTCAAAGAATTGTACTGAGAATGAAGCACAGAACATGATGACCACTGTTCGTGAGTTACGTTTTTCTCAGATCAGACGCTCGACAGTCACCGCTTGCGACAAACTAAGGTATTTGGCTGACGTTATCCCTATCCACCATAGAAATCCGATTTCCCAATGTGATCACTGCTCAGGTTTTTGTCTTTTAAAGACATTTATTTTCTATGCATATGTATTGGTCGTACAGCAGAAATAATCATGACAGCTGATATGGAATTATTTCTCCGGTTTGAAAAATTTCATTTTTAAAGAATGGTGAGCCCATATTAGGACTGTAAAATGAAGGCAGTGACCTTAATCGGCCGCAGCTTAATTCTAGTACACTGTACTGTCTTGTCCCTTACTTTGCGATACATCTTTTGTTTTTAGTCGTGCTTCTTGGGTACACGATGTGTCATGTACTTTTTCTATGATCGTATTGCTTGGTTCTCCTTTGATGAAAATACATACAGGGTGCTACAATCCATATCACTTAGAAAATGAAACAAATATTTATATTCGACACATGAGGATGAGATAGGAAGTGAATTTAATCTATTATATTCCTCTGACTCCCCGGTAAGTGTATGGAAACTAGTTCCTCTAGTTTCCAACTCGTCACCTGTGTTCACTAGTTGCCAAAATGCCAATCTAAGGTCACTATTGTAAAGTCCAGCATGCAAGCTTTCAATTTTCTGATGAGTATGTGGTTTCTAAATGTAAATTTCCTAGGTTGTGTCTGCTGAATTGTCCGGCAAGCGAGCGAGCGAGCAAGAGAGAGAGAGAGAGAGAGAGAGAGAGAGAGAGAGAGGAGAGAGAGAGAGAGCGGAAAAGAGAGAAAGGAGAGAGAGAGAGAGAGAGAGAGAGAGAGAGAGAGAGAGAGAGCGGAAAAGAGAGAAATAAGGAGAGAGAGAGAGAGAGAGAGAGAGAGGGGGGGGGAGAGGGGAGGAAGATGTGCGATGCGAGCATGTTTTCAAAAGACATATCATCATTACACGATGCATATTTTACATCGCCGCGGGCGGCGTTCATTCTATTCATAATGTATAGGAAGGATTAGCTTTGAAATGTGATATCATATTTACATGGGGATAGTGGAAATGGTGAATGAGATTAAGTGTGATAGTCGTTTGACCAGCTCTTGTGATGTTTCGTGTCTTGTTCAAATAAATGATTTGTTGAAATGTGTCTTCTTATTGTTATCTCGTTGACCTAATTTGTGAGATGCCAACAGCCAGATGGATGGATGGATGGATGGATGGATGGATGGATGGAGTTTAAGGGCCTATCAGCCTTGTAGGCTATATA
>JAWQFJ010025903.1:47500-59705 GCA_034096865.1 Theodoxus fluviatilis | reverse complement strand
AGAACACTGAAAGGGAGTGACCTTGGCTTCTGTTTGCGGGGTCGGGGGTTGGCTGATGCCGGCCAAGCGTATTGAGAGAGTGGATGCTGCAAAGTTTTTTTCACCCTTTTCCTGGAAAAAGGCAGTCAGTGTGTCAGTAGGGATGGTGCATGCGGCACGAGCTTCCACACAGCTGTCGTTCTTTATGATGTCAATGGCACGCCTTTGATTGCTGTGCCACAGCCGAGTGAGCTCATCTCGCTCGACACGTCGCAGCTCGTGCGCGGATAGGCCGGCCGTTTTGGTGTGATGTTTTCGGAGGCACGGAAAGATCGTCTTGTCAATAAACATAATGGCTTTTTCAATTATATCAAGTGCCTCACTCTCCATCTCTAGTTTTCTACTACAGATCTTGTTTTGAATAGGAAATTTGCATAATATTCGCCACATATACTTCAGAGTCTTCAGTTTAAACGGCAAGCCGTTGGCATCTTTCCTTTGAAATGTATCGTTGTGAATGGAAATTGTTTTTCACGTGGTTTTCACATGGACAAAAATCACAATGCACAAAGAAAGATTCGCGTTTGTTACTCGTTTCACACAAAAACATCCGAAATTCACGCTCCAATCTTTCAAAATCCTCAAATTGTTTATCGGAGAGTATCGCATCATACATCTGCCACATTGCTCTGTTCATACATACATACATACATACATACATACATACATACATACATACATACATACATACATACATACATACATACATACATACATACATACATACATACATACATACATACATACATACATACATACATACATACATACATACATACATACATACATACAAACATACATGCACATGAACTATTAAAAAAGTATACATTTTTGTGGGCACAATTTCATTAAAGTGTCATTATCAGGATATGGTTTACGTAAGTACATTACTGTAAGAAATTTCTGTTTTGATGCATTTAATCATTGCTGATATATTTTTTCCTAAAGATGGTCTAAACTCAAAGTATTGGTGCCTATTTTGAATGGCATTTTGCATAAATAATGCATTATGAATAAATAATCATATCATCTTAAAAGGATCAATTTGATGACAAGTTCAGCTGATTGGAAGACGGTTATCAGGAGAAAAGTGCTCAAAAAGGGTTGACTTACCTTAATTTTTAAGAGACCAATGTATTAGAAAAAAAGAGAGAAAAAAGACACACAATCTGACGGAACACTTTTTATTGCTCTAGCCAAAACAATTTCATTCGTTTTCAAACACCAGACAAAATGATCATGACATGCAAGCGATATTTGTGTCCCGTACCCATTTTCCCATAAGTCTGAGCATCACTCGCATTTAGCAGGGGAACATCGTCCTTCTGCTCTCACGACATCGCGCTCGTTCACTGTTGTGGCACCTCAGTCCTTGGCGGAAACAACAACACCATGTTGGTCCAGTGTTTTGACATTGCTCTCTAACTGTGGCTTGACGCAGCTCTCTAGCACTTCTTACAAATCTCCTGGACGCTGCTTTCCCGAAGCAGCATGATACTGCAGTCTACCTTGTCGTGCAGTCCCTCCAGATCCATTGTCGAGACTTCCCTTTCACCCTCGCACCTTCTGTAGGTAGGAAGGACCCAACCGCGCGAATAGCCGCAGTCCTAAATTCGGTGCATTTTGAGCGTAGAAGGCGTCCAATCAGCCTTTGTGGAACGGTTCTCAGACCTGCAAAAGTGCCACGATACTGGTCACATCTGCGGGCGGAAGTGAAAGGGCTGATTAAAAATCCACCACAATGTTGACATCACCAAGTTGGCGCCTTTTCCCTTCAGTGTTCCCACTCATTACTTGACTTACTGGCCGTGCCGACTGCTGAGGAGAGGGGCCGTGGAATCTTTTTCCTCATTCTCAACAGTGTAACCATCCTCAAGGCACCTGTCCAATAGCGATATCTGTATTCGTGTTGCCTAATTTCAATGCATTATCAGACGTCCACGTTTCTATAGCAGTAGTTAAACCTTTCGTTCCCAGACCATCTCACTACAAAGCATTCACTGATTTCTGGCCTAAGGCTGTTTTCTTATTACTGCCGTCAGATTTAAGATAATATGATAAATTGTCGTATCAATATGTATGTACATGTTCCAATGGAAAACACAAAAAGCAGCAACAAATGTAAGAAAATATTTATTTTAACAAATAATACGAGCGCAAAACATTTGATTAATTTCAGACATGTCATTACAAGATGGTTTAGTTATGATCTCGCGCACTGTGCAACTAATTAATGGAATACTAATTTACAGGAAATGTTCACGTACGGAACTGTAAAATATGCACAAGAGTTGTCTTTTAAAATACAGAAAACTATATTGACGTAAATGACCGATGGATGATCAGTTTTCAGAATCTCTCTCTCTCTCTCTCTCTCTCTCTCACCACACACACACACACACACGCACGCACGCACGCACGCACGCACACACAGAGCAAGCCAGCTCGCCAGATATAATTATATTCTTATATGTCTTACAGGTGGAAAAATACCCTTTACATGTTAGAGATTTTACAAAGGAGACGAGCACATTTCCATATCAACACACATTTCTATTTTGTACAGGCAGCTAGAAGTCACGTGACATCTGCACTCACCCATACACTTGGTAGCATGAAGCTAGATATCGTCTTGTGACACTCACCCACACACTCTATATTATTAGACCCACACACTCCGAATTATTAGATCATAAATTAGTTTGTAACACTTACCCATACACTCAGTATGATCAAGTGATCAAACCGACTTGTATATGGCAATGCATAAGCACGTATGTGATTGTACAAGAAGACTTCTCTTACGCTCACAACTCATTCCGATTTTTAATACAGACTGCCAATCCAGCACAATACACAAACATTCAAGAGTGAATTAACAATTATTCAAATTGCACTTTTGGTGACCTTAGTAAAATTGGGGATTAAAATTCAAGTATTTATAAATACTGCACAGTTTCAATTTCTTGCAATCAATACGTGAAATATATGCATTTTAAAAAGATTTGCACAAACGTGTCAAATGTAAGAAGGTTCTTCAATAATATTTCTGGTTATAAAACACACTTAAATGTCTCATAACCTTGACTAATTTACAGATGAAATTTATTTTTACATTCACATGTATGCAGTTATTCTGAATTATTAATACATCATCGCATCACTTCAACATTGACAATTATTAACAGATCTGGCACACGATGATTCTGCATACAACACTAAGAACACAGTCAGTTCCACATATATATATATATCACCAAATGACTGCCATGTCAATTAGGAAAGGCACGACAAATATCCCATCGAATTACATGACTTGTGAGGCAGCTCCATAAATCTCAACAGACCACTTCACTCCAACCTCACACTCTTGTCTTAGCGGTCCCTGTGCTATGGCCATGCATGTGTGTGTGCTACGGCCATGCATGTGTGCTATGGCCATGCATGTGTGCTATAGTCATGCATGCACATACTGCCGAATCCCCGAGACCAAACATTATTTAAAAGATGCGTAGGGAATTGAGCAGTTTTGAAGGAATGGCTCGAATAAAGACAGGGGTCAGGAAGAACGTCTCAGACTATCGCCATTTCTCCTTCTGGGCTTTGATCTGGTGTTTCAGGTTGTTCCCACAGCAAGCCAGAAGGCCCTGCAAAACAGAGAGGTACACTTTGATGAAATGACAGCAGTGTTAGTTGGTCACCTTTCACTCCGATGTGATATTCAACTCGTTTTACACTAAATTCCCGGAGCCTGGGCCATGCAATCAATCCACTGCTGGCATTTGATGATTAACATATACAGTAGACAAATAGGACATCAACATCTTCATGCCTCAAAGCCACCTCTTCTCCTGAAGAGTATTCCAGTCTGATGCATACTCGTTACATTATGCGTGAATACGTGCATTCGTTGCCCTTATATGTAGGCCTACCTGGTTATACCCATGAGTTACAATTAAAGGACAAATTCTATTTCGGTTTGAAATGGCAGTTTTATTTGTCATTTGTTTCTGTCTATCCAACTGTGTGTTTTTGTGTATCTGTCAGCTTCCCGCTCCCTTCGTCCGTCCATTTGGCTTTGTAAGAGTGAGTGTGTGTGTTCGTGTATGTGTGTGTGTGTGTGTGTGTGTGTGTGTGTGTGTGTGTGTGTGTGTGTGTGTGTGTGTGTGTGTGTGTGTGAGTGTGTGTGTGTGTGTGTGTGAGTGTGTGTGCGTGTATGTGCGCGCGCGCGTGCGTGCATGTGTGTGCGCGCGCGTGCGTGTATGTGTGTGCGCGTGCGTGTGTGTGTGTGTGCGCGCGCGCACGTGTGTGAGACTTCTCACCTGAGGGAGAAGAATGCCGATTATGATGCCACCAATGATGAGGGCGTTATTTTCTATGAAGATTCGTAGGCCTCGAAGGCAGCCGTTAGTGTTGATGGCCTTCTGGAGGCTGGGCTGTACAACAGAAAACACACATGAACTGCAGTGTAGCAACCTTATCATGAACTGCAGTGTAGCAACCTTATCATGAACTGCAGTGTAGCAACCTTATAATACACCGAGTAGTGGCACAACCATGCATGTATGTAGCAACTTTGGCTTAATCGCAGTGTTCCAACCACATTACACACTGAATAGTCCCAGAACCCTATATAGAGCAACTCTGCCAGGATTGCAGTGTACCAACCGTATTAGACACTGATTAGTCCCGGAAACCTGAATGTAGCAACATTGCCACAGTTAGAGTATTCCCACCATATTAGACACCAATTAGTCACAGAGCCCTACAACTCTTCCGCTTCAACGTGTTCAAAATTCTGTCGACTGTCTTGTCAGCAAGGCCCCACGAACCCAGTCTTGTACCCCCCTGTTGAAGAAGTTGCATTGGATCCAGGTAGACCTGAGGATCCAATACAAGTGCTGCTGCCTCTGTTTCAGAATCATCACCGGCTCTGCTCCTCTATACCTCTTACAACCATTCGAACTATACACCCCCGCAAGAACACTCCGCTCATCCTCTGATACTAGAATATTTTATATCAAACCCTACACTCGCGATCAGCACGATGGAAGAGCTTTTTCTCACTCTGCTGCCGTCGTATGGAACTCTCTCCCTCGCTCAGTCCGACATTGCGAAGATCTCGATTCCTAACCTCAAAACCCTCTTTTTCACACAACACTTTGAAAAATCTCTGCATCAGTAATTTTCACACTTGAGGTATTTTTTTGATCAGGTGTGTGCCTCCTGTCTAGTCTTGCTTGTCAGTATGTGTTACTTTAATCTGCTGCTTGTTTGTAAGTTTTTGTGTTCTTTTTATATGTTGCTATGTTTGTTTGCTTCTATGCTTGCATGCATCTGTTTGTTTCCGGCTTTTTCGTTGCTAAAGTTGTTTGCTTGCTTGCTTGCATGGTTGATATCTGTTTGCTGCTTTGCCTTATTTGCTTGTGTGCTTATGTTCCTTTTCTATGTTTCTGTTGCTTTTTCAGTTTTTGCATGTATGTTTGCACGATTGGTGTCTGTTTGCGGCTTTATCTTGCCTTTTTATTGCTATAGTTGTTTGTTGTTTGCTTGTGTGGCTATGTTCTATTTAAACTTTGTAAAGCGCTTTGTGCAATAATAATAATAATAATATAGTAACTTTGCCACAACTGCAGCATACCTACCACATAATTCACCGAGTAGTCCCAGGAACCTGTTTACAGCAACTTTGCGTCTGAACAGAATTATTCTTTTCTGCTCTAAGTCAACTTAAAAAACGAGAGTCAATTTTTTTTCAAACTTTCATTTGGTATGAAGGACTTTCAATGAGAAATTAAACAGTCAACTTTAAAGGGGAAAGTGTGTGAATACTGAGACCATAACAATGTCTCCTCTCCCCCTCCGCTATTCCCGACATATGTACCTGCGCATGATAAAACAAAGCTGAAGACGGAAAAATGACAAAATCATATATTTCAGCTACAAAATGATATCTACAGTTATGCATATTCCAGACAAAAACAGCACGCTCAAGGAGGAAGCCTTCCATATTTTACAGTACTGTATCGCTCAGGAAAGCCATTACGTAACAAAGTGCGCTGGTGACCTTTCTCAGCGTTTGCTCAAAGACTGCTGTGCCGATTTCCGCCTTGTTTCTCATGTACGCCAGGTATGACGGGCATACTCACGTCAGATTGTCTCAGCGCCCCTCCACCGCATTGATAATTGATGACATCGCCCTGGAAACAAAACGTGTTTTTTGTTCTTCATGCGTTATACATAAATAAACAGGGGCAATCAAAAACAATGTGAATCTGTTCAAGGGGATGCGCTTAATTATCTACAGGTACAACAAGAATGAGAACACTTCACAACCCACATAAGATATCAGGGGAGGCTGAATGAAACGTGTCCTTATCAAAGCACACCATTCTGATTCTAGCACCAAACAAACCTATTAGAAGATATTAAGTAGTTGAATGGTTCAGATATGTGTTTACAACAAATGGAAAAGTGTTTATATGAACCCGTCTAAGACATGCTGAAGATACGTGTCATAATGGGAAATGATGCAACACTAAATTATTCGTGTCAATAAGATGACGGACTTTCTTGGCAAGAAAATGTTTCCATCGGCGACAGGTGTTCACTGTGCGAAGAGGGAGGAAGAGAGGAGGAGACGGAGAGGGGTATATAGACACATATAGACACATAAATACACAGACAGACAGACAGACAGACAGACAGACAGACAGACAGACAGACAGACAGACAGACAGACAGACAGACAGACAGACAGACAGACAGACAGGCAAGCAGGCAGGCAGGCGGGCACGATCGCTCACTCACACATTCACTCACTCATACACACATTCACCCACTCACCCACTCACACGCTCACTCTCTCTCTCTCTCTCTCTCTCTCTCTCTCTCTCTCTCTCTCTCTCTCTCTCTCTCTCTCTCTCTTTCACACACACACACACACACACACACTCACACACACACACTCACACACACACACACACACACACACACACACACACACACACACACACACTCTCACACACACACACACACACACACTCTCTCACACACACACACACACACACACACACACACACACACACACACACACACACACACACACACACACACACACACACATTCTCACACACACACTCTTATACACACACACACACACTCTCACACACACTCACACATTGACACACACACTCACACATTCACACACACACACTCGCACATTCACACACAAATTTACACACACACACACACATACACATATTCACACACACAAACACATTCACACACACAAACACATTCACACACACACACAAACACATTCACACACAAACACATTCACACACACATTCTCACACACACATTCACACACACACATTCACACACACATATTCATGCACACACATTCACACACACTTCACATACACACATTCACACACACATTCACACACACACATTCATACACACACATTCACACACACATATTCACACACACACACACTCACACACACACACACACACACACACACACGCACACACACGCACACACACATTCACACACACACATTCACACATTGAGCTTTATAGATGCAGAGATCAGAATCAAATGATCGCCATGGTACAAACACAAGTCTGAGAAGAGGTTTTCTGCCCAACCATCGACTGCGAGAATGCAGTCCATTTTCTCCACTGGGTCACTGCACAGAGGTTGCTGCAGGAGACGCAACGCCTGGGCGTGAATGAGACAGAAAGGAAACAAGCAGTCACTACTGATGGCCGCACATACCGCTGCAATCTTGCAGCAGGAATAGGGAACCCCGCACTTTTCGGGACTCTTGTTCCCATCGGTGCAGTTGAAATAAGCATTCTCGTTCCAGGCTTGATATCCCTTATCGTCATTGCTCACTCCACAACAGACAAGCTGCAATGACAAACATTGCCCTGCTTCAATGCCAAGTCAGACGCAAAACACACACAATGGTTTGTGAGATATATACAGCACCTCGATTTTTCACACCAATATGGTTTGATACGATAAAACTCTGACATAGTTTTGAATCAAAATGAGTACTCACCATTAGAACACCGCCTTTCATGTCACAAAACAATGTCTTGACAATGCATGAGGATGATGCACTAATGTCAAGCGTTTTTCTTTGTTCAGCATTAAAGGCAAACGGTATACGTAAATGTGTGATCTTATATATAGCGTCTTATCACCCATGTCTAGTCTCAAACCATTTTACTCCTTATCGGCATGGATGGACATTTTAAAAGTCATATGGTTCAGCACGCGACATTAACATGACAAAGTAACAATTTGCATGTGAATCCCTTCAGTCTTTCTCTTACTATCTTACATATTGTAAACATAACACAACACGGCTGATTTTTATCAGGCTTCATGGTAAGTGGCTGTGTTATGCTAGTCAGATCTTTCTGACTGCTTGCACAAGTTACAAAAGTGATACTAAACATACACAGTATACACCATAACGTCTTAAGGGACGCAAAGCAATATCTACGCCACATACGTGTGTGTGTGTGTGTGTGTGTGTGTGTGTGTGTGTGTGTGTGTGTGTGTGTGTGTGTGTGTGTGTGTGTGTGTGTGTGTGTGTGTGTGTGTGTGTGCGTGCAAAACTTACATCTCTTTGCATGGAGTCTATAAGATTCTGAAGATCTTCGTCGTCTCGATATTTTGTGATGGCCTCCTTGAGGAGATCCTGAGGGTAGATCTTCAACTGCGTTAAGACGTCGGGCACGTAGTAGAAGATGAACAGGAAGATGATGACGATAACTTCCAAAATCACGAAAAGCATCAAGAACCCCGAGTACTGAAACATAAACAAGTTTATAACGTAAGTATTTCCGGCAAGTTGGGGAAAACAACATGGTCTCGGACGTTATGTTTGTGTGCATATGTGTTTAAGCCAAAGTGTTCTTGAGTAAATGTGTTTAAGCCAAAGCGTCCTTGAGTACATGTGTGTATATGTGTTTAAGCCAAAGTGTCCTCGAGTACATGTGTGTATATGTGTTTAAGCCAAATTGTTCTTGAGTACATGTGTGTATATGTGTTTAAGCCAAATTGTTCTTGAGTACATGTGTGTATATGAATAAAAGTGTGAAGACAAGCACGCGCTGAAAAAAATCTACACATTCACAGTAAACAACTTTTCCCCTTAAATACTTAACCACCCACTGATTCCATGCCCACAACATTCGCTAATATGATAATAATCATTTATTCAACACAGGATAAAACATGTTCTCCCCATTTCCCCGAAAAATCAAGAAGAGCAACAAGAGCAGCTAAGCAAAGATCAAAGATTGGCAAGATGACATAGATGACACTGGCAGCAATAATGAAGTCAGGGAAGTCACTCACCACTGCGAGGCAGACAGGGATTTCCCGAAGAGCTCCGAACCAACCGACGAAGCAGAGAGCGACGGCGATGCAGCCAACCAGGCACAGAAGGCAGGTGGGATCGAAGAAGAAGTCGATGGCACCCTTGACCACTTTCTGCTTCTCGTAGAGAAGCCAGGACATGAGTCCCACCAGAGCCATGCCAACCAGCTGGAGATAAAGCAAGCAGCGTCTGGAGTCAAGTTGGTCGGAAAATGTCTTCAGTCCATCTGTCGTTGCGTCATAATATATGCTCAAGTAAATCAGATGGCAATACAAGACAAAGCAGTGAACAGTCTCAGATGCATTCATGATAGTTACAGACGTTAGTAAATTCACGAATTAAACCGATGAAGGCATTTGCAATGCAAAAACATCCGTACTGACAACAATAGACGAATAAAAGGTAAAACGAGTAGCAATTTGTTACTGAAAAAGTGGAGTGAATGCTATTCCAAATTTGCTCATTCGTTGTGTTAAAAATAATACATTAATTGAGTAACATATTATAGTTGTAAAAATATCTCTTCTTCTCTGTTATTGTTGTTCGTTTGCGTTAAATGGAAACACGGTAATGAAATAAAAGCGTATTAGTCCACCCCGAATCAAGGACTAACATCCCTCTTGCCGTGATTGACAAAAAAACAAGGGGTAAAACTCAACATATTAATTTTCTTCTGCCTTTGACTGTAACAGCCACTCCTCGTAACAGTTTATCCATGCATGCTTCTACTTCTTAGTAACAATTTATCCATGCATGCTTCTACTTCTTAAATGTAACAATTTATCCATGCATGCTTCTACTTCTTAAATGTAACAATTTATCCATGCATGCTTATACTTCTTAAATGTAACAATTTATCCATGCATGCTTTTACTTCTTAAATGTAACAATTTATCCATGCATGCTTCTACTTCTTAAATGTAACAGTTTATCCATGCATGCTTCTACTTCTTAAATGTAACAATTTATCCATGCATGCTTCTACTTCTTAAATGTAACAATTTATCCATGCATGCTTTTACTTCTTAAATGTAACAATTTATCCATGCATGCTTCTACTTCTTAAATGTAACAATTTATCCATGCATGCTTTTACTTCTTAAATGTAACAATTTATCCATGCATGCTTCTACTTCTTAAATGTAACAATTTATCCATGCATGCTTCTACTCGTAACAATTTATTCATGCATGCTTCTACTCGTAACAATTTATCCATGCATGCTTCTACTTCTTAAATGTAACAATTTATCCATGCATGCTTCTACTTCTTAAATGTAACAATTTATCCATGCATGCTTCTACTTCTTAAATGTAACAATTTATCCATGCATGCTTCTACTTCTTAAATGTAACAATTTATCCATGCATGCTTCTACTTCTTAAATGTAACAATTTATCCATGCATGCTTCTACTTCTTAAATGTAACAATTTATCCATGCATGCTTCTACTTCTTAAATGTAACAATTTATCCATGCATGCTTTTACTTCTTAAATGTAACAATTTATCCATGCATGCTTCTACTTCTTAAATGTAACAATTTATCCATGCATGCTTTTACTTCTTAAATGTAACAATTTATCCATGCATGCTTCTACTTCTTAAATGTAACAATTTATCCATGCATGCTTCTACTCGTAACAATTTATTCATGCATGCTTCTACTCGTAACAATTTATCCATGCATGCTTCTACTTCTTAAATGTAACAATTTATCCATGCATGCTTCTACTTCTTAAATGTAACAATTTATCCATGCATGCTTCTACTTCTTAAATGTAACAATTTATCCATGCATGCTTCTACTTCTTAAATGTAACAATTTATCCATGCATGCTTCTACTTCTTAAATGTAACAATTTATCCATGCATGCTTCTACTTCTTAAATGTAACAATTTATCCATGCATGCTTTTACTTCTTAAATGTAACAGTTTATCCATGCATGCTTCTACTTCTTAAATGTAACAATTTATCCATGCATGCTTCTACTTCTTAAATGTAACAATTTATCCATGCATGCTTCTACTTCTTAAATGTAACAATTTATCCATGCATGCTTCTACTTCTTAAATGTAACAATTTATCCATGCATGCTTTTACTTCTTAAATGTAACAATTTATCCATGCATGCTTCTACTTCTTAAATGTAACAATTTATCCATGCATGCTTCTACTTCTTAAATGTAACAATTTATCCATGCATGCTTTTACTCGTAACAATTTATCCATGCATGCTTCTACTCGTAACAATTTATCCATGCATGCTTCTACTCGTAACAATTAATCCATGCATGCTTCTACTTCTTAAATGTAACAATTTATCCATGCATGCTTCTACTTCTTAAATGTAACAATTTATCCATGCATGCTTCTACTTCTTAAATGTAACAATTTATCCATGCATGCTTCTACTTCTTAAATGTAACAATTTATCCATGCATGCTTTTACTTCTTAAATGTAACAATTTATCCATGCATGCTTCTACTTCTTAAATGTAACAATTTATCCATGCATGCTTCTACTTCTTAAATGCACAACTCCGCTGCACATGTTCTAGTTTAATTGTATTCGTTTCAATAATTTCCATCATCCAAAAATCTTTTCATCCAAACTGCCGGCTTATCTCACGTTTTTACATCCAAGCACGACACCCGATGAGGCGATACAGAGCATGTGATATGGCTGTGGACTACCTAGCTCTAGTGCATTCTACTGCGCATGTTGCACTGCGCATGTTGCACTGATCGAGGTTTT
>JAWQFJ010025903.1:42500-45000 GCA_034096865.1 Theodoxus fluviatilis | reverse complement strand
AGAGAGAGAGGGCGGGGAGAGAGAGAGAGAGTGTGGGTGGGTGGGGCGGGGTGGAGGAGAGAGAGAGAGAGAGAGAGAGAGAGAGAGAGAGAGAGAGAGTGAGAGTAGAGAGAGGGGGTAGTGAGGGGAGAGAGAGAGAGAGAGAGAGAGAGAGAGAGAGAGGGAGTGAGAGAGTGAGAGTGAGAGAGTGAGAAACATGGAGAGAGAGATGGAGAGAGATAGAAAGAGAGAGGTGGAGAGAGATGGGAAGAGAGAGAGATGGAGAGAGACAGAGAGAGATAGAAAGAGAGAGGTGGAGAGAGATGGGAAGAGAGAGAGAGATGGAGAGAGACAGAGAGAGAGAAGAGAGGGGGGTAGGGAGAGAGAGAGACACAGAGAGAGACAGAGAGACAGAGAGAGACACAGAGAAAGACAGAGAGAGAGAGAGAAAGAAGAGAGAGAGAAAGAAGAGAGAGAGAGAAAGATTAGAGATAGAGAGATATGGAGTGATATGGAGACAGATGGAGAGGAGAGAGAGAAAGAGAGAGAGAGATAGAAAAAGAGAAAGAGGAGAAAGAGAGACAAACACAAAGACAGTCTCAGTCACAGAAAGAGACAGATTAGGGGGGGGAGGAGAAAGAGAGAGATAGAGACATATAGAGACAGAGAAGCAAAGAGAGAGAGAGAGTGACAGAGAGAAAGAGAGAGACAGACAGAAACAGACAGAGCCGGAGAGACACATACACAAATGAGACAAAGAGAGAGAGAAATTGAGACAGAGAGACTGACACAGACAGAGAGACAGACTGACACAGACAGACAGACAGACAGACAGACAGGCAGGCAGGCAGGCAGGCATGCAGACAGACAGACAGAGAGACGAGGGTGGGGTTGGGGTGGATGGAGGGAGGTAGATTTAAAAACTATCTTGAAATCAGATTGTAAAAGTGAACCGAAAAGGTCGGACAGAACAAAGTAAAGTCCCTGAAGAACACGCTATTCAAAAAGCACCCAAGACTGCTCATACTCTCCACAAAGATCCCCAAGGTCACGAACCAGCCATTTTGCAGGTTACACGGATTGAATTAGGCGTAATGTGTTCGCCACGACAGCAGAGGAGTCAAAGATGTGTAACCTATAATCTTTGGAGGAGTGGACACAACACTCCAGTCCAAGTCACACCGTTCGCGCGTGAGAACCCGAGGCCAAATGCGATGTAGTCTCAGGTCGTTGCTCTGACGGATTGGTTGGGCCACAAGGTCTCTTTGTGCACTCTGCATGCTGTGTCGCACACTCATTCCCCGGGCATACACTTCACCCATCCCTGGTGGGTTCACAGCACCTGCATGATGTGCATTCAGCGTATCTGTATTGTGTGTATTTCATGCACCCGTCATTCGAGCGCGCACTGCACCCGCTCAATGCCTCCGTCCTGACAGGATTCATTCGATTCGCTTTCCATGTGTGCTATTGGTAAATGCAGACTCGTCTCACTGAATACTTGAGAAACGTGAAAGAATTAGCGTGGGGGACAAAGCGGGATGATGGATCCTCTCTCTGTCTGTCTGCCTGTGGTTTCACAGTACAAGTATCTCGGTATAACATTGTCTACAAGATTGTGCAAGAATACCATCCTGTCAGACATTTCGGGTAGATCCAAAGCAGCTTCTATTCAAATATTTAAGTCCCTACGCAAACTGAGCATTGTTACACCTGCTTTAGTTTTCAGTCTTTGATGTACAAATTCAGCCAATGTTGTTATATATATGGATCTGAGCTGCGGAGTCTGAACGACTGTAAACACATTGAAAATGTCCATCTGTTTGTATTAAAGTGGTTCCTGAATGTTGCTTCTAGAACCCCCAATGTAATGGTTTATGGAGACACGGACAGATATCCACTGAGTATAAATGCTACTTTGCGGACCATAAAGTACTGGTTAAAAATCTTCGGGATGGACCAAGACAGATATCCATTCAAAGTCTATCGGATGATGTGCAACTCAGTTCATTGTAAAACTAATTGGGCTTCAAATGTTAAATCATTGCTGTGTAGGTACAATCTCGAGAGGGAATGAACTTGTCCAAACGTACATATAGAGACAGAGTTCCTCAGGAATATAAAGGAAAAAAGGATAAGAGAATATGGCAATGAATGGAGAAGCAGAGTGCAAGAAAGCAGCCGTTGCTCTTTCTGTAGATTGTTTAAAACGGATCGAGTGCTCGAACCATATCTATATGCAGTTGATAAACGATTCTTCAGAGACCACTTGGTGAGATTCAGACTAGGAATTAGTGAATTGTTTGTACATAAGAACACAAACCACAAAATCATTCAACTGTCCAATATGTATGGATGAAGAGGAGGATGAAATACATTTTCTGTTGTGTTGCCCGGTCCTTTCTGTTTTAAGACAAAGATATATAACGCCATACTTACAATCCGATGTCCATGAAACCATCAAATATCTGTTCACAACTGATGAAATTCTGACAGTTCGAAAAGTTTCAAAAATTTTACA
>JAWQFJ010025903.1:27500-37500 GCA_034096865.1 Theodoxus fluviatilis | reverse complement strand
CAATTTACTTCCCTGCAGGACATTATGACTGCAGCCCCGCTTACCCGAGCTAAGTACCTCCTATATATATATATATACCCAGGATTCTCGCTGTTAGGATTTCATTTCAGCTCGCGGTGTTTTGTTTGGCTTGTCGTGGCGGCATTACGCACACTCTCGTTTCATGAGCATCACGATTTGTGCCCTAGCACGCACTCGCTTGCATTAAATTCCCAATGACGGCAACCCAGGTTAGCTCACTCTACCCAGGGTGGAACTGTAAAGTCTGATCTACCCCCGCTGTCTATTCTTGCCCACCCTTTTCAGTTGGGGTGGGAGTGAGGGGGCAAACACTTACTCAAAGGCAGGGCGGGGGCAGATCCCAGAGCGAGGATTTGAATGTAACAGCTCGCTTGGTGAGAGAGGCGTGTATTAAATACAAAGCCTTAGAAAAAGGCGGGCTTCATTCTATGGCAGCTTGTAGCAGTTATCTGTCGGGACACAGCCACTGACGCGAGTAGCATCGCCATTCCCGCTCCACCCAACACCCCCCACCTCACCCCACCCTGGTCTGTTGACTGTCGGTTTTGTCTGACCTTTCCGTGACTTTTCGAACAAAGCACTGAAATTGAAATGTCCCCAAGTCGTTAGAGGCCTGCCGACGTCGCTACTGTAAAGTGGGCTGCTGAGTGCGATACCAGTGCAAGCGCAGTGTTGTGCGGACCATTCAGGAAGTCATTGACCCGTTTTAAGTCGCGCCTCAGCGAAAAAACGTTTAACGATGTAATTTCTCCGCAATCAGATGAGTGTTTAAGTCTACAATAGAATTAATGTACAGCTGAGAATGTGAAAAGCGATTTAAACACCAGACGTGGACAGTAAGTCAATTACAACCTCTAACCTTTACCTGAGCTTTAAGAACGTTAACACACACTCCAACATCCGGTTTCCTGAAGAACTTATTTGAAGCATTCAAATCTTTTCACGTAAACATTTTAATTCCAGTACTGAGAGTACAAACAGGAAAGACCTGTCCCTGGTAGAAAACAGCTTTCCAAAGAGTGCAACTCAAAAGCTGGGACACTCCCTATACAGTCTAGCTACCTCAGTGCTGCAAGTTGTATTGAGCGACGTGTCGTCAAAACGGAATCATTCAAACTCGCAGTCGAAGAGCTTGCACTCGGTAGATGAATAGCCGAAAGGGGAACGTCCTCAAGTTACACTAGACATGGTAGTCTGGACCGTTGACAAGGACGCCTGAAAAAAAGTCCCTGCCCTTATCAGCAGCACCAGTAGGCTACATTTGTCTGGATACCCGGATTAGGTGCGGCCACTTCCTGGTAGAAGCGTGATACAAGGTGGGCTGACTCACCAGCAGAACAAGACAAGACGCACTGGTTCTTTCATTTGAAACCCGGGCTTTTCAATTGATGTCACCAAATGTTAAGAGGCTTTCGTGATTATTGGGAAACAAAGGGATTACAATGTAAGTTTATTGTTAAAGCTTATTCGTCGGCAATAAGGTTCACTTTTAAATCTTTCAACAGGAAAAGTTACATAGTTGCAATTGTGATATCAGAGAGTACTTCGTTTGTTAATTGTTAAAGAATCCTTTCAGTCTGTTGGAAAAAAAAGAAGTGTCTGTTGGTTATGACGGGTAATCTTTCCAGACAAGGAAATGTTTCATGCCAAATTGATTGACGCAAGGTAAACCTTGGTTATCCTGTTCCGGTTTTAAACTTTCCTCAAACTAATGACGTTTATGTATCAGCTATCAATTGTCAATATTCCTTCACTAGATAAATTATTAAAATAAAACAGATTTCTCAAAAGAAACTTGTATTACACATACATACATGCATATTGAACAAGTTATTGAAATGTTTGCTACTTGTTGAAAAGAAGGTATAAATCTTGGTAACCAAACGAGTTACTGCGAAAGCGGCATTGCAGACAGTTCAGGTTCGTAATAGACCTGTACGAGACTTGAAAATGAGACAAAGGTGTGTATATCCGAGATGTGGGGATCAGACATGGGTTAGATGAAGAGAAGAGCTCAAGACTACACATAGAAAACAGAATTCAAAGCAAGAGCAAGGTGTGAGACAAGAGGCCTGAAAAGGAGACTTTACTAGAGTAAGAGACTGGAGCAAAATATCAGATGTAACCAATAGGCCTTTAGATTGGAACAAAAGACTAGACATCAAGACTTAGACTGACTACAGCTAAAAACAATGCGCCAGGCTGGTTTCGAGCAGACTGCAGAACACTGTTGTTTTAACCATGGTCCTTTGCGGGCCCATGCGGGGGCTACAAGAACTCAACGCTAAATACACATCAGAGAAGGAACCTACGAACTGCTGCTGCATACCATATTGAAATATCTGCTGAGCGAGAAACCCGGTGGGACGACAGTGCTGGTCAGGTGCAAAACATTCGGGTTATGCTACTACAGTAACTGGGAGAGAGGGACTCGAAGTTTAAGCTGGAGGCTGCAGAAAGAGAGAACACAACAGATGGATAGGGCGTGCCTGGGAAGAGGAGAGTTGGCCAGGCATTTCTAATATGTACAGCCTCGTTGTCACTCGCATCGATCCACTGTCTCAGGTGTCAGCCTTCACCATCCCCACCTCTTCACTCTCCCATTTTTCCTCCCTCTGTATCCCCTCTCTTCCCCAGCCCGCTCTCTCGTCTGCCTGCTTGCCAGCTTGCTTGCCGGCCTCTGCTTCGTAAAAGCAGAATAGAATCCTCTGAACTGCCCTCCTAACGAACTGCATTCCTGTTGAACTGCTTTCCTGTGACTGCACGGCCCAAAAGACCTGTACATAATCATTCGGTGGCCTCATTCACAGCTAATTTGATTGTTACTCACTACACGTACGTCCTGTGCGCCTGTCAACACTCTCTTCCTCACCGTGCGTTTTGTCCATAGATGTGTTTAAATCTACGTCTCGTTTACCTGCAATCTGACCGTTTACGTCAAATCCAATCTCCAAGACTGCGCGTTTTGCCTTTGACTGCCAAGCCCCATTTTTGTCAAATCAATCCACTTCCATATACTGCATTGCTCTATAAACGGATTATAGGCCAGACCTTTTCCATGTTCACAGATCTGCATCAATATTCTTTGAAGCATCCTTGTGCATCCGCATCCCGATGCAAACGATGCATCTGGTTTGCTTCCATCGGACAGATTTCTATCACCCCATCCCCCCCTCTCTAGCCCCTCTTCCCCTCCCCCCCCCCCCTCCCCCCCCCCCCTCACTCCCTCCTTCTCTCTCCTCCGTCCCTGACCCGTTTGCACTGTTTACCACTGCGTGGATCACATCATAGCAGAGAGCTCTCCAGCCACCATGCCGCTGTAAACGCTGGTTTATCAAGCAGTAAATCGACCCACGCTGTGGTGAAATCAATTGCCTGTCGGAGCAGTATGACATTAACATGAGAAGCAGAAGGAGGAGGAGGAAGATGAGGGGAATAGAAGAAGAAGAAAAAGGAAGAAGCCGAAGTAAGGATGAACAGAAAAGAAAAACGTGAGAGCGAGGAGAAAGAGGAAGAGGAGCAGCTGTGGCGGTGGCAAGAGGAACAGGAGCGGCAGATGGAGCAGAAGTAATAAGAGGAAGAGAAGTTGGAGGAGGAGGAACAGCAGCATACAGGAATAGGAGAAACAGGAAGAGACGGAAAAAGAGAAAGAGGAGAGGGTGCGGTTGAGGGCTGGGGGGGGGGGGGTGGGGGGTGGTAGAGAGGAGATGGGGGATCAAGCTAGCACAGTAACACAGCAGGAGGCAAAGTCCAGTATCGTGGTCGATAAAAGCCAAAAAACAGACCGACATGTGAGGCTCAACCAGGATGTGCTGTGGGCGACTTGGGGCTGGAAGGACACAAGGAAGGGGAGGGGTAGGGGGGGGGGGGGAGAAGAGAGGGAGGGAGAGGGGCTGGGTTTGAGAGTGGGTATAGGGAGAAACACAAAATGGGAGATAACGCACTACGGGCACTCTGTCAAGGGTCTGTGTCCCTCCTGACTGACATTTAAACCCATCAATCACTTTTGGCGGAGGGGCATTGTGGTACATCATGGCCGCCTCGCCACAAACCCACTGTCCGATTAGCATTCCAGGCACTACAGCGCGACGGTGGAATATTGAATGAACTGGAATTATATGTTTTCCCCCCCAGTATTTCCCTGCTACGGGAATTCATGAATGAATAAATGAATGAATAAATGAATGAATAAATGAACGAACCTTTACGGCCTATCAGCCTTTGTAGGCTACGTAAGGCCAATGGCAACAACGTCACCATACAGAGCTTGTTATGATCAGAGCAAATCCAGTCGCGATTTCCATAGTCATGAATTGTGTAGGCAGACGAAGTAGGTCTACTTTTACCCCCAACCCACAAGAGGCTCCTGCTATAGGCACTGAGACAGAAAATGAGTTAATGATGAAGTAACAACTCTTCGCATACAGTTCTGCTGACATTAAAAAACCCAACTCATTTTTGTCACAGCTTTATATAATCATGGGAAGCTTGTGCCGATGTTCTCAGCATGAATGCTTCACTTTAGCCTCACCCACAGTGTTGTTGTCAGTATCAAACAATGCGTTCAGCAAAACATGATCTCCCCTTCCTTAAAAAACAGGAAAAACTCGAAGGATTTTCCTGCTGATGTAAGCCACGATTTCGATTAAAATATATCCTACTATACATAATAAAACTTTTCCCCGCAGCATCGTAAACAAAATGTATGCATGGTCTACTTGTATGTTAGTTGGAGGAGGAGGTTGGGGACACACTGAAAAGGGGGTATAACAGGGAGTAAGTTTGGTTGGGTGAAGAGAAACGGGCACCAGATGGCGCCTTACAGAGAGCAAAATCACCTCACTGTGGCAATAGGAGTGGAGTCAAAGCACAACTCGCAATTAAGATTTTGCATTTATGAGGTCGTGGATAGTGTAGGTATGCCTGTCATTCTCATAGTTTTCCGCGACGCAGATGACACAGACAACTGATGGAGGAAGGGTGGGGTGGGTGGGGTGGAGGGTGTTTTAAGAATGGTCATGACACTGAGAAACGCGCGTGTTTACACAGCGAATGAGCGCTTCCTCCTGAATCATTCCATAACCGAGAAAATTGTTAATAAACTACTCCAACAACACATTCATCACGCAGTTATCACTTCCTGCCGACCAATTTTCAGCAAGCGCACGAATGCTGACAACTGCGAAGAGGAGTGCAAGCAACGCAGTGTGCAGGGGAGGATCGTGCAAACAACGGGGGGTTAAAATGACGCTCCAGCGATTGATCCTCCACGATCACCTGGCATTCGATCAGCACCGGAGCAGCACAGACTGCCCCAGGCCCTGACAAACACATTCATGACCTGTCGTGGCAGCTGGACGAACAATCCGACAACGAGGAAACCAAACAGTGGCACACACTGAAGGGGGAATCTCATCAGTAGCTATTGAGTTAACGACTTGGACAGCCACAGTGCAGGGGTCTGGGAAAACAGCCCTATGGGGCGGAAACATCGGGACTGATTGAGAGTCCCTTAGACAACAACAACACGACCTCACAACACTCGATCGTTGTTCTCATCACTTGGCTAATCTCAATCTTCAGGAGAAAAATACCGCCTACGTCACCATCTGCCCACTCGATCCAGCGCAGTGCGAACAAATGAAATGGCAGTCATGCGCTTAATACAGCTCCAACACACACACACACACACACGTTCACAACATCTCCATCGCAGTCTCCCACAATCTCTGGACGACTCACCCATAGGATGAAGTTGAAGAAGAAGAGGAAATACTTCACAATCAAGTTCACTTCGCTTCTCTCAGATCCAACCTGGTGACCGCGATGGAACCGTTGAGCGATCGAGCGACGGCCGGCCATGTTGTCTGTAGCTGCCATACTGTCCGACACCCCCACCCGGTTCATATGTGCACTGGGCTAGCGGGCTGGGGTAAGGGGGAGGGGTTAGAGGGGAGCGTGGAGAGGCACCGAGTAAAGGTAAGCCTTATGGGAGCGAGTGGCTATGAGAGCAAGCGCAGGCTGTATCTGCTCTGCTGTCCCACTCCAAACTCAGGTGTGCCGTATTCAGCCAGCGCTTTGCCTCCCCGCTGCAGGGGAGTCACGCCTGGACGAACAGCGCTGGAGCCAATGGCGTTGCTGCTCGTGCTGCTCCTGATGTTCCGAAGTCCTGGGTAGATGCTTCGTGGTGGTGGCGGCCTTCGTGCCTCTCCGTGGCGAGCGAGAGTGCAGTGCTGTGCAGGACAAATCTCCAGTTCCCTGCATGCTCTGTAATACTGTACTGACAGATCTCCAGTTCCCTGCATGCTCTGTAATACTGTACTGACAGATCTCCAGTTCCCTGCTCTGTAATACTGTACTGACAGATCTCCAGTTCCCTGCTCTGCAATACTGTAGTGACAGATCTCCAGTTCCCTGCTTTGTAATGCTGTACTGACAGATCTCCAGTTCCCTGCTCTGCAATACTGTACTGACAGATCTCCAGTTCCCTGCTCTGTAATACTGTACTGACAGATCTCCAGTTCCCTGCATGCTCTGTAATACTGTACTGACAGATCTCCAGTTCCCTGCTCTGTAATACTGTACTGACAGATCTCCAGTTCCCTGCTCTGCAATACTGTAGTGACAGATCTCCAGTTCCCTGCTTTGTAATGCTGTACTGACAGATCTCCAGTTCCCTGCTCTGCAATACTGTACTGACAGATCTCCAGTTTCCTGCTCTACAATAATGTACTGACAGATCTCCAGTTCCCTGCTCTGCAATACTGTACTGACAGATCTCCAGTTCCCTGCTCTGCAATACTGTACTGACAGATCTCCAGTTCCCTGCTCTGTAATACTGTACTGACAGATCTCCAGTTCCCTGCTCTGTAATACTGTACTGACAGATCTCCAGTTCCCTGCATGCTCTGCAATACTGTATTGACAGATCTCCAGTTCCCTGCTCTGCAATACTGTACTGACAGATCTCCAGTTCCCTGCTCTGCAATACTGTACTGACAGATCTCCAGTTCCCTGCTCTGTAATACTGTACTGACAGATCTCCAGTTCCCTGCTCTGTAATACTGTACTGACAGATCTCCAGTTCCCTGCTCTGTAATACTGTACTGACAGATCTCCAGTTCCCTGCTCTGTAATACTGTACTGACAGATCTCCAGTTCCCTGCATGCTCTGTAATACTGTACTGACAGATCTCCAGTTCCCTGCTCTGTAATACTGTACTGACAGATCTCCAGTTCCCTGCTCTGTAATACTGTACTGACAGATCTCCAGTTCCCTGCATGCTCTGTAATACTGTACTGACAGATCTCCAGTTCCCTGCTCTGTAATACTGTACTGACAGATCTCCAGTTCCCTGCATGCTCTGTAATACTGTACTGACAGATCTCCAGTTCCCTGCTCTGTAATACTGTACTGACAGATCTCCAGTTCCCTGCTCTGCAATACTGTACTGACAGATCTCCAGTTCCCTGCTCTGTAATACTGTACTGACAGATCTCCAGTTCCCTGCTCTGTAATACTGTACTGACAGATCTCCAGTTCCCTGCTCTGTAATACTGTACTGACAGATCTCCAGTTCCCTGCTCTGTAATACTGTAGTGACATATCTCCAGTTCCCTGCTCTGTAATACTGTACTGACATATCTCCAGTTCCCTGCTCTGTAATACTGTACTGACATATCTCCAGTTCCCTGCTCTGTAATACTGTACTGACAGATCTCCAGTTCCCTGCATGCTCTGTAATACTGTACTGACAGATCTCCAGTTCCCTGCTCTGTAATGCTGTACTGACAGATCTCCAGTTCCCTGCTCTACAATTCTGTACTGACAGATCTCCAGTTCCCTGCTCTGTAATACTGTAGTGACAAATCTCCAGTTCCCTGCTCTGTAATACTGTACTGACATATCTCCAGTTCCCTGCTCTGTAATACTGTACTGACAGATCTCCAGTTCCCTGCATGCTCTGTAATACTGTACTGACAGATCTCCAGTTCCATGCATGCTCTGTAATACTGTACTGACAGATCTCCAGTTCCCTGCTCTGTAATACTGTACTGACAGATCTCCAGTTCCCTGCTCTGCAATACTGTACTGACAGATCTCCAGTTCCCTGCATGCTCTGTAATACTGTATTGACAGATCTCCAGTTCCCTGCTCTGTAATGCTGTACTGACAGATCTCCAGTTCCCTGCTCTGTAATACTGTACTGACAGATCTCCAGTTCCCTGCTCTGTAATACTGTACTGACAGATCTCCAGTTCCATGCATGCTCTGTAATACTGTACTGACAGATCTCCAGTTCCCTGCTCTGTAATACTGTACTGACAGATCTCCAGTTCCCTGCTCTGCAATACTGTACTGACAGATCTCCAGTTCCCTGCTCTGTAATACTGTACTGACAGATCTCCAGTTCCCTGCTCTACAATACTGTACTGACAGATCTCCAGTTCCCTGCTCTGTAATGCTGTACTGACAGATCTCCAGTTTCCTGCTCTACAATAATGTACTGACAGATCTCCAGTTCCCTGCTCTGTAATGCTGTACTGACAGATCTCCAGTTCCCTGCTCTGCAATACTGTACTGACAGATCTCCAGTTCCCTGCTCTGCAATACTGTACTGACAGATCTCCAGTTCCCTGCATGCTCTGTAATACTGTACTGACAGATCTCCAGTTCCCTGCTCTGCAATACTGTACTGACAGATCTCCAGTTCCCTGCTCTGTAATGCTGTACTGACAGATCTCCAGTTCCCTGCTCTGTAATACTGTACTGACAGATCTCCAGTTCCCTGCTCTGTATTACTGTACTGACAGATCTCCAGTTCCCTGCTCTGTAATACTGTACTGACATATCTCCAGTTCCCTGCCCTAGAGCAAGGCTGTATTGTGTATCGAGTGTAAAGGACAGACTCGATCGTTACAAATCCCCAAGCAACAGGCACTGGGCTTTTGGTTGGTTCAAGATAAAAAGGGGATCGATTGTTATGCTACCTGAGCTGAAGCGCAGTATGCGCTACGATTGAATGTCTATATGTAAGCACATGGCCTTATCTGTTTCCTTTTTTAAAAATTGTGATAAGGCCAAAGAAAAATATAGTTGTGGTTATGGTAAACCGACCGACCCTAATTATTTAATGCTCACCCGAAACTTATTTTCGATCGTGCAAAGAAAAAAAAGGGGGTGCTGTCCCACCTTTCCTGCCTTATCAGCACTAGGGGAATCCACTATTTAAGTTTTTTATATAAAAATTTTCTGCGCAAAGGAAATCGTGATTGATGTTCAATCTGGCTTATTCTATTTGTATTTGAAAAGACTTTATTTTTCTGGTAATGTTGCCGTAATCACACACATTTTTTTCTTTTGTCCGAAAATGAAATAAATGGCAGAGTGATATTTTGTGTCAGGGGTTGCTTTGAACATGTACTGAATCCTTTTGGTAGAGTGATGGCATCTGATTTACTACAGGCTTCGTGATAGGTTTGGGCACACGCAATCCAATCAAAAATATTTATTTCGAGTACTGTGAAGTAGGCGTCAATAAATAACCGCTGGCATCATCTCTCCTCTCGTCCTTGTCTCTTCCTTCCGCCTGCGTTCTCTTGATAAAACAATCATGTTTTCTCCTCACCCACCTAAAGCCTCCAACCACACCGCACCGCATCCCCCTTCATCCCCATCTTCCCATCCCTCCACACATCCAATCCCGTTTGCTCTCGTTCCAAGCTAAGATCGGATAGGTTCGTCATATCTCTGGCGTCACGAGTCAACAAGCGTGGTGTCATCACCTAATGTGAATACAGAATACATTATAAATGTAACTCAGGACTTTGTTTATACCTATGTATTGAAACGTACGTGCATATGCAAATGATCGTGATGGGGTGCTATGAACGGATAATCATGCGAGCATTGCATGTCACTCGAAGAATACAATCCACGCAGTGTTTTACCACGCACAGGAGTAAAATGGGTACCACT
>JAWQFJ010025903.1:20000-22500 GCA_034096865.1 Theodoxus fluviatilis | reverse complement strand
CAATTTTGTATTGGGAGAATGGTTTATTATGCACGTCCATTCATCATTATGTACGAACAGCAAATGACTTGTTGTGATCGTAATTGATGTGCTTGCCGGTATGTACAACGATGACACTTCACAATAAATCGTTTCGTAATTGTCATTCACGGAAACACACACAGAACAAGCGAATTCACAGTCATTTCTCAGGCAATGTGCAAACCACATACTTGAGTACGCTTTGAAGGAATAGTGTTTCATCTTTCAATCCCACTTTTAAAATCATGTTCTGATCAACAATTCCCCGACGTAAAAAAATGTCCCTATATAAAATTTACACAGGCACATTTCTCCATCTAATGTTGATGGCATTTTAACGGACAGAGATACAGACTGGCATTTCATGACGTGCAACAGACAGTCCATCGGAATAAATCACAGAAAATAATCAGCGATTCACAGGCACGGCGGACACACGTAACTATCGTACTTCGAAAAGAACAACTCTGAAGCCGTTCTACACCAAACAGCACAACCCGACAAGTCATTCACCTTCTCCTTACAACAGAACTTACACACACACACACACACACACACACACAAACAAGCAATATGAACACGTAAACACTATCGTCTCCTGTCTCAATCAAGCATTGTTTGATTGAGTGAACCAGGTGCGCGAAACACAGGCTTAGCCTTGCTTTGCTTGGTTTTGTCCCTTAGGCGCACATTCATTGAGCACTGATCGTAAGGAATCATTTCATGAAACGATCTATTTGTACACACATACAACAGAACTTACACTTTCCACACGGCATACTTACTTCACACGAGATCAACAGAAAACTTGTACATCACATGACACAATCTTCAAATTGTAAGTAAATTTACATCGTCTGCTTCATTTCACCAACTAGATTGTTAGCGATATTGTTGACCTCTTAAAACTATTATTTAAATCTGCTTATTGGACGCAAGGATTTGGACAATTTGTTCATGAAGAGGAAGATGAATGAATCTAGCGCATCACACTAGACACCTGGATTTCCGTCACAAAAATAATATCTAGCATCACGTAAAGGCATTTCAACGGGTTCTATAAATGAATCACGATAACAGCGAATGATTAGGCAATTCGATAATAATGCAACGCCAACCGTATTGTTGTCACTATAAACGCACTCGCGAAAAGTTTCTCATTGGTTACAGCGGGCCATCACTGCATGGCAGTGAATATCATACATTAATTCCCACCAATCGCCGAGAGCTGTCAGATCTTGGAATGGACACCGAACTAGACCAGAGAGTTCAAAATAGTCCCACTGTGCGAAAGATGTTCTTGCACATTATTTATTATCATAATATGCATTATTTCCCGCCAAAAGAACACATATATCTTATAATATTATTAGGTTCGAGAGTACAGAAATCCCAGAGCTATAATTAACGTCAAGACGCCACAGTGATACGTGATCAAAGAGCCACCGTAATACATGATATGCAAAACTAATTTAAGTGAAACTATGTTTAACTCCCCGGTCTAGCTCGGCACCCATTCCAGGATGTGACAAGAGCAGTTCTGTCTATGAGGACGCTGATTACACATTGATCCTAGTATCGCATTACTTCTAAGCGCTGCTCCTCCTTAGAGAAAACCCACACTAGAGAAAAGAGTGTAACACATTTTGAATTTGAAAAGCTGTAAATATTGCAGGAAAAGGTGTTCAATATCAAACACACGATCGAAAACAAAGAAGTGGAGTCACTGTATTAGTGGATCAAGAGGGGAACAAATGGTCACACTTTCGATGCCTGCACATAAGCAGAAAACTAATTAAAAGCTACATACTGCAAGTCGTTTCTCAATGGAAAGGACAAGAACTAAAAACAGAAAAATTATTATCGTTTGTTTCACTCTAGTTCAGTTTACTTGCGCCCTCTTTCTGCCATGGCAATGACTTCGTATGAAGCTTCATAGACTTTTTTAGGCATTCGTCATGCTAGTTTATGGCTGATGGCTGAAGGACACTGGGATAGGAGAACCAAGCTGAGCTGTCATGTTAATCATAACAGTCCTAAACGTTTTGATCTTTGACGAAAACAGACCAATCTTTAACGACCACTAGTTTTGCGTGGCTGCATCTCATTAGTAGTAAGTTCCGTAAGAATTATCTTCAAACGTACGTTTCAACTAAGAACAAATAAGCAGATATTTCTCCAGTTAGCCGTTTCATTGCCTTGAAAACGTAAGGAATTCTCGTCAAGCGGTCACGATCATTTCTCCATGTAGCAAACATGGTTGACTAGAAATGAGTCTGGTACGCGGTGCAGTTTTTTGGGAAGCGCATTACAGTTAAAGAGGTTTCTTGATAACATATTTACTTCGTTTTCATCCAGTCTAACCTCACCTGTCCATCAGCAGCTATCCATAAACTGGCATTCAAGCTTCTAAGACAGGGATTCTTTTGTTGAATAACGCTATTGTATGTCTTGACCACTGTATATTCAATTGCAAAAT
>JAWQFJ010025903.1:0-15000 GCA_034096865.1 Theodoxus fluviatilis | reverse complement strand
CGAACAAATGCTCACAACTTGGCTACATTAAGGATATCATTCCACTCGTGGATATTTCTGCTATTCCACATCTAACCATACTTTCATGTACAGTTAATCTGATATTCTGATGTGTACATGTATGTTGAAGCAGTTTCCATCGCGTGTAAGGGAAAAAATTCGAGAGAAGGTGGGATGGTAGCGCAAAGGGAATACTAGAGGTGGTGGAAAGGGACGAGGAAAGGGCGAATCATAAATACGTACCGATTTCTGGAAGTCGTCGATGAGGTTCTGCATGTCTGGGTCATCCCTGTATTTGATGATGGCGTCGTGCAGAGTCTTCTCGGGAAAGAGGCCGATCTTGTCCCGCATCTCAGGCGCGTAGTAGAAGATGAAGGCGATGACTGCCAGGGCGATCTCCCCCAGCAGGAACAGTGTCAGTGAGTAGTAGAACTGTGGACAGAACACAGCCACTGTATAGAATATACACAGCCGAAGCCCTGCGTGGGACAGACAGGAAAAAATGTAAGACCACAGGCGGGGGCTGAACCCGCGATGCATGTGTGTGTGTGTGTGTGTGTGTGTGTGTGTGTGTGTGTGTGTGTGTGTGTGTGTGTGTGTTAGAAAGAGAGAGAGAGAGAGAGAGAGAGAGAGAGAGAGAGAGAGAGAGAGAGAGAGAGAGAGAGAGAGAATCATTGTCTTTTACTAAGAGGGCCAGTGGAAGATCAACACAATAATCGTTCAACATGAAGTTGTTTTAAAAGAAATTTAGTGGAGTTTTATTTTATTTTTGGGAAGGAGAAGACGCAAGTTTTGTTAGTGTGGTGACTGCATGGAGAAAACCTGTTACTGGAGATTGTGAACTGTACCTGTGGTTCTTAACTGTCTGCACATTCTGACTGCATGTATATCAGGTGTCTTGCACTTTTTCAAAGTTTAGTAAATGTGCACACACACCCAATTTTCAGATAAGAAAATACAACAAACAAAAATAAAACTGTGTTCAATTATTGTCACATTTGTCCTTTTCCAAGTTTTGATAAACTTTAAAGTACAAATCAATATACCCATACGACACACATAGCCACAGCATAAAATCAGCCTGGAATAAGTTTGAGGGACTGATGCTAACAGCGCAGCTATGGGACATTTTAGCTTATGAGATATCTGTTGATATCTTTGAACCATTCATCCTAAACCCCACATGCAGGCGACCTTCACCTCGCGTTGTTGATATGCGGCCCATTCTGTGAGCTCATCAATCTCTCTGGATAAAAAGGCCTTGGACTCCACAGACGACCCATGTCTCTTATTAACCGTGCCTCAGGAGCCATCAAACACATGAGCCCTCAGCGGATTCCATCACGAAAAGGCCACCAAACATATTCCCTTTGTCTCTGTGGGAATAATCAACAACACTCGTAGGCACGGCGGGAGACACAAGCCAGAGAGATGTATTGCTTTCGTGCTCTTCCTTCCAGAAGCTGAGAGACCTGCCTCGTATACAAAGTCATTCCATCATGCTAACATCACTTCCATTAGCACACGTTCTACATGGCGTCTAAACATCCTCTCGAGGAAATCTACCAGATTTCGTAAGTTGAAGCAATGTGTAAATCGTTGTCTATACGCGAGGCATTGTCAGTGCATCAAACGGCTTTGTTTACCATACTTCTCACACTCGCTTATATAACTCACGTTTTAATCATGTACGTTGCTCAGAGAGGCACCTAACGAGGAAAGACTCGATGTGGCGTTCTGGGTAGCATGATCTCATCTTGTAATGGAAGTATATGTGTATGTTTGTGCGTGTGTGAATTAAGGCTAGGTCTTGTTTTAAATGTGTTGCTACGGACTGTTTTCTTTGATATTTGAGCACTTTAAAAACTTCTATTTCGGAGGAAAACATAATTTAATCGTTTATTACACTTCCTAATACTCTGCATTGCGTTTGAAAAACGATCAGTAAAAGTAAATACCAGGGTTTAAATCCTTTCACTCAAAATACCTGGCCGTGACCTACTGTTATTTACCTGTTGCAAACAGCTGTCTACTCTCAACAACCAGTAGGAGACAACGAAAGGGCAGAGGGCTGTTTAGAAATAACAGATTGGGTTACTGATATCCCAGGCTTGCAAGTCATGAAGGTCAGAGGCTAAGATATACTGATACGTGTATCGATCCATTTCGGCACTATTGTTTCTATTGGCATGGGCGGTGACGGTTACTTAATAAAACCAGTTTCTTTTGTTACAGCGATGCGGATTGCTGACACTAGGCCAGTAAATCGATACAGTTGTTTGCAATTCGTATCGTGGACCAACGCTCTCTGCGGGTACCAAAGCAAACCTTGCTAATACGTGGTACTAGGCATAAGATAGCTCTCATCTCTTCAAACTAGTAAGATATTGATCGGATGGCCCTGAAAAGGGCGTTTAGTGCGAGCGTTCGCTCTTGAAGGCCGAGCCAGTCGAGCTTGGCAACATTTGGCAGGGCTTTAAGCGTGGCGAGCGTACAATAGCTTCGTGGCTTCGTAGCTTCAGGCGTGGCCAGCCAGCTTTCGGAGTCGATCTCCTTCTTCAGGCCACATTCTCTTCAAACCAGCATCAAATTTATATCCAAAAACCCCTCACCTGACATTGCCGAAGCATACTACTGGTGAGAGCATTCGGCGTAGGTGATGTTTGAAAACAACAGTCAAATCGTCGACAAAGTAAAGAAGTTGTAACAAAAATGTAAAAGTGTTAAACTGAAAATATATCACCGTATTCCATTTGTTGAATAGCGATTCGAGAAGAATACACACTCAGTAACGTTTTTCCAATTAAGGTAAGCTGGCAAACATTTAAGTTACTTTCCGTGAGAAGTTTCCTATTTGAAAGATGAAACATTTTACCTTGATTACCAGTGTCACGATTTTTGTCCAACTCTTTTATTCAAAAGGCGTGCCTGCACGAGGGTGAAGTGTGGACAACGAAGTATCGTGCTTGAGGCAGTGAAATCGTGATGTGGCAGCATGGAATTGTGTCGTCCAAAGGGAGAACAGAGCACTGTGACAGCTGTCTGTCAGACCCTAACTCTCGCCATCACTCATCGCGCTTCGCTCCCGAAGTAGCCACACAGGGGAATACGAGCACCACGTTGTCAGGGTCAGTGTCAAGTTCTGCATGTGACCTGCTGACAAGCCCATGACCGGCCTGCTAAAATCGAGGGTTCTGGGTCACAACACTCCTAGATCTTGTGCATGATATATCACGACTACGAGCATTGTAGCTCTGGTGTATGAGGTTGGATCGCTGTTGCACACGTAAATGTACGTGTGAAAGTCTGAGAGGCTGTCGATGTATTTTATTTTGGGATACATCGCATCAATACGAGCGACCACAACCTTCCAGCAAAAAGAGGCCTGCAATTGCAGTTCAGCCACTATAGAAAACTTCATATTATTGTGGTGTTGACATCTTTGTACTAGAGTAAGCCAAACAACACAACATACGTTTCTCTTTTGTGTGGAAAGCAAAAGAAATCTTTCGAAGTGTGATACGTGAAGGAAGAAGATTCGCTGATACCTGAAGGTTTGCAAGTCCGTATGTGTAGGTGCGGTCTACGTGTCTGTCGGCTCTTTCGCTTACTTTAAATTTGCATTCATCTGTTGGAGCAAATCGTGCTTTAGATCAAACGTGTGTTCAATTTCAAAGTGTGCGTCTCGTAGCTCTACCTGGCCCACACGTGAACTTGTGATGCTTGTCTGTGCATTCCCGTCAATAAGGTCATTCCTAATACAAAAGTACGCAATACGTACATGTTTCATAATACATGTATGTGATCAGTTGATGCCAGACTCCCTAACACGAATATACGCTAGAGTTTCTTACTCTTGCGTGAAGAATCTTAACGCTGGCCAGTCAGGTTGTACATTCCAAGACAGTCTCTACACGCGTCTCTATGGGGCACATCTTCCAAATGCAGTGAGTCGATGCATACGTCTGAATGTGGGCAGAATGACTACTTACGATCTTGAGGAAGACTGTGTTTTCTCTGAGGGCCCCCATGCAGCCCAGAAAGGAGATGACGAAGATGACGGCGCCAGCCAGACACATGTCGCAGGCGGGGTCCAGGAAGAAGTCGATGGCGTCCCGTACCTTCTTCTCTTTGATGACCAGGATGTATGTGCCGATTGCCGTGAAGGCCAATCCCACCAGCTGGAAAACATAGAGGATAAAACACAATCAAACAAACGGCGTAAAATTTAGTTCGGGGAAAGAAAAAGTAGAAATGGTCAAGTTCACTTCCTGAAAAGTCAACAACATTGTTTCTGAGGATGCCGGCTGTTGCTGCAGCATAACGAATCATTGCATTTCCAAGGTCGCCAACTGAACTTTGTCACGTGTGCGGGCGTCAACCAGGGCCGTTTCCAAGGCAACGAGCCGCCCAGACGTGTCGAGGGCTGCCTCCTGGCCTTTGGACAGAGAGGGTGCACACTGGGGAGTTCCGCCAGCACATACTCCCATGTTTTACACCAACAACAGGCTGCATAATCGAACAGTTCTCGCCCAAACAAGACAAACATAAGGGCCGAAACAAGGTTGCCTCGCCTCGACAACCAGCCAGTCAGGGAGCACCCAGGAAGACCGCATCCAACATTTGGCCAGCACGAAGCACGACTAGTGTTGTTATGCGGTAAAGATTTTCTCGTCAGGGCTCTCACCGCAACATGTTCGCGTCCAGAATAAAAGAACGACCTTTCTCCACCAGCCTTTTCGCTGTAGAATACTTTGGTAAAAGAATATATTTATATAGGATTCTGCCTAACATTTTGTGAGTTGGTTTCACTTTTGTTTTTGGTGCACATGAGTCACCGCAGTGGAGATTGCGTATGGATCTACCACACGCGTATTTTTTAAAGAATGCACAAAGTGCTTGTTTAGTTGTTCCGCACAATATGCATTGCAAAATGTAACTAGACGGCCATAAACCCCAAATGATTTTTTTTTGCGATCAAGTAAGTAAAGAATGCTCAGCAAGAGTTCATGAATGGTCCCACATTTTTCTGTTTCAATGGTTATTTCTCACTTAAGGAGTCAAGATGTGTGTCAGTTTATTTGAATGGTTCAGTTACATCTACGTGGAAAGAGAACATTTGACCCGAACCTAGAACCGGTATAAACATTCTGAGTACTGCTTTCTTCTTGAAGCAAACGACCAACATTATCTACAACTTATCACAGCTTGAGTCACAATGTCAGGCCAATCAATGCTTCCATTTCCTCATCAAGATAAACAATGAGACCACAAACTGACCATTCCAAAATGTTTACTTCAAAACCGCCATAATATAAAATTTGCACAGAATTAGCATACATTATCAGGATTCTTAGTACAATGGCGCTAGTAATATGATTTCGAAAATTTTTCATTTTATTTGGTGTTGTTTGCTGAAAACGTGCCCACAAGAGTCCATGCAACACATTTCCGTAACGTCTGCATGCCTAAATTTCAGTTTCTTCAGAAACAATACTAACAATACTGCCAATGCATATAAGTTCTTTAAAATGCAGTCACTATGTCGTACGATATCCCTTTGTAAAAACTTCGTTCTTGAAATTTGCTAAGTATTTGTATGTAGAAAAAAACACACTTAGCGTTATTGATTCCATTCACGGAAATTTACGTCAAATGGCACTGAGACAAAATAAGTAAAACAAAAATAAATAAAACAAATAAATAAAACAAATTTTAAAAAAAATAATAAAATAAAAATAAAATAAAATAAAATAAAATAAAAAAGGAATAATTATAAATAAAATGAAATGAAATGAAATGAAATAAACAAAAGGAAAGGAAAGAAAAACGAAAATAATACGTGTGCAAGAGCAACTGAAAAATTTAGCTTGTACACAGAATCGACCGTCACATCGCATTTTCGATCATAAACACTATTGAAGAATGTCTATGGACCTTCTCGCAACACAAACATTCTAGAAGAATGTCCATGGACCTTCTCACAATCTTTTGGAGAATCTGTAATTTTGATATTCACATTCAAATTTTGATGATAAAAGTTAAGATCATACTTGCATGATATATTTGTCCTATCACAACACAATCTTTTCGCATGCTCTCAAATCAAAACACCCACAATGAATGGCTCATTTTTAGCATGTCGTGAAGTTAGATAAATTAAAATAATCAAATCATCCCCATGCATCACAGAATATCGCAAAACGTGATTCTTCGACTTTGCTATTGCAAACGATTCTTGAACACAACTTGATTATGTGATTTTTCTGTCTCTCTGGAAATAAAAAAAGAGAATTATTTACTAGCGACACGCTTTCTTCGAGAATTAAAGGGAAAATGCAGGACGGCACTCATTAAATCAGCCTCATTCCCTACAGGAAGACATCCATCGAGAGCGGGACAATATTTCAGGGGGTGTCAAAGACCTTGGCGCCGGTCCCAGCCTTGACCCCAGCAGGGGTCGGAGGTCATCCTGGCGCGTATGTGTGCAGACGTGCCGCGTGGCCTGCATCAAGAGGCGGCAATGGGCATGCGCAGTATTTGCATCCACTTCCGGTTTCTGCCACACCTGACCTTGGGCTGATGTTGAATTGGGATGGGTGGGGGTGGGAGTGGGGGTGGGGGTAAGAGGGGGTGGTGAGGGTGGGTAGGGGAGGAAACTAATAACAAGAGGAAGGGAGAGGGGGGTAGGGAGAGTTGGAGGGGGAAAATTGAAGATTTGTCAGAGAAACTTTCTTAAGGGGGTTCGGACAGGGGCAAATGGGGAGGAGGCTGAGTGGAGAGGACAGAAAGGAAGAGAATAGGATTGGGGGAAGTGGGGGAGTGTTAAGGAAAATCTAGGGAAGAGTTGGGGATAGGCCTTATCAACGCCTGTAGTCTTGAGGGCTGTGCAAATAGATGAAGGGAAAGAGAATGTTTGAATTTAGGGGACAAGCAGATGGGATGAAAGGGGGAATGGGAAAAGAACGGACAAAGCTGGTTTTATCAACAGCCTGAAGAGAGAAAAGGGGAACAGAGGGGGTGTCGTTGTTTAACCGAAAGCAAAGAAACAGAGGGAAGCGACCGTCTCACAGGGGCGGGCGACAATTTGTGTTCCAACACTTGGACTCGTCCCACAGTTTGTGATGCCAAGGGACGGAGAAAACCGTGGGAGAGTTGAGGAAGACTTTCCAGATAAACAGTTTGGAAGATCTGCCCTGTCTGATTATTCCCAGCCATCGCCAGCCCGCTTGACCTCTCGACACTCTGAGATTATCACATTTACATGAAGAATATCAATGATGAGAGCGTGCTCTCATTTGTAAATGCGAAATAACAACATAGCACTTGAACGAACGAATTCGCGGATCTCTCCAATTATTTGCCTATTCAGCTTGTTAACTACTAGTTGTTGTTGGATATACGCTAAATGCACACAACCGCCGCCAGTTTTCTGCTGTAATTTGCGAGTAAGTGATTGTTTCTCAAGTTGGTGGTTTTTTTCTCTCTCCACATATCTGTCTATAAGCAACGATAACACGTCTCCGATGTGCTCTGTACACTCCTCGAATGCTACCACAGCTCAAGGGAACGAGAGTACACCATTAATCGTTCATGTTCTTTTGTACGTGTTACAGAACAGACTGATGTAGAAGGAGAGGGTTAGCTCCGCGTGCGTTAGAGCACGTGTCCGAAACGAACACCGTGGCAAATGTAATACTTGAGTAGAAATGTCAACACACAGTTGTTCCATATCGCTGCTTTTTCTGTTCTGAAAAAAAAATCGTGCAACATGTTCTCTAGCAATGAGCCTTTTTGAGGTGCCTTCCTTTAAGCTACTAAACTTTCAATCAGTCGATGCAATGATCGTTTCGGTATGAGGTTTATATGCTAACTCCTTCTTGTGTGCCTTGTCTCAAATGATAGTCAGGGTCACATTAAAAAATATCCTGCAGCCACAAGGACGTTTTATCTGTTGCGATGAAGGTCGCGGGCTGCAATGCCTTTCAAAGAATATACACGTACACTATCATCTCTACGCCTCCATCCTAATCCATTCGACCTTGCTTCATCTTCTGTATGTAAGCACCGCCAAATCCATCGAGCGTGGAAACTAGCGGGGTCAAGCAAACTACTTTACCCAAGCCTTTCTCGAGACGTTTCCATGCACACGCGATGTTGGATTTCGAGCGGGCCTGGCACTGGGGTGAACGAAGGGCACACAGGGGCACGACCTCTCTACAAAGGGGCCCTCTGTTCCGGGTTCCTACATGCCTGCCTCCTCCTTCACGGTGCCCCCCCCCCCCCCCCCCCCCCCCCGACGACTCGTCAGGGCTTCCTAAGGGCCGCCAGGACTGGAGCATCAGGCCTCTTGAACAAACGCACGTGCGCATGTGGCAGTTTTTGCTGGCCCAGGCTTCCGAGACAGTGCACAATCTGGCTCCTTGTCCCCACCGCCTCGTCATCCTCCAGACATGGCTGCCTCGCATGTCTCTAGTCTTTGGAAGGACTGGGAAACATGCATAGTCGAGGTGAAGTGTATCCGCTTCTCACGGGTTCATTTTATGAACAGCAAGATTATGCCCCCACGTATAAGGATCATTGGGGAAGATCAGGAATGAAACCAGGATGACCCTCGTCACATATCTCGGAGACAACGATGCTTTAGTTTGACAAGACCATGCTTTTCTCAGCGATCTCTTTTCAAAATGTTAGCTACGTCTGCTCAAAAATCCCGTTCAGAAATGTATGGCTGTCTAGAGATGCTACAAATGGTACGAATTACACGACACGACTGCCTTTTTAAGCATGACCATTTTAATGAACTCTTTTATATCAAAATAAAATGAGAAATTGGTAGTTATGTTCATTTTGATGATTAATTAACTTATACAAAGTTTATTTCATTCCTGCAGACACTGTCACACAATAACCGATAAGGTTAAGGGCCCAGACCTACCTAGAGTTTGACAAAAAATGATTTTTTGGATAACCTACTAGTGTTTGGTATCAATAGAAAGCTAAATCTCTCTATTTTCATGTACAGTTTGAATTTTCAATAAATTCCAATCCAAATTGGAGATATAGGGGTTCAAACAGGTGTGTATTAATTCTCAAAAACTAAATTCCGGTCCCATTTTACTCCTTCGCAAGTGTCTCCGTGGTTACACCCAGAATGCAAATGAAAGCATAAACAATCTCATCTGGAAATTCTGCCCCAAGACAAAGCACCATGGCAAGACAACAGCAGAAACTGCTGTTGCTGTGGCAGTGTGTATTTTCAATGACGGGTGTGGCAGGCTTGGTGACATTCTTCAAGGCATGAAGATCAGTCCTGGACAGTTTGCGGCAACGTTCTTTGCTGAAAAGGACACTTTGCGGATTATGGATGCTCAGAGGCAAACACAGAAGGCAACAGAAGAGTACAGGAAGAAGAGGAGACTCAGGAGGCTTGGCAGAGATGAGGAGCAGAGAGAAAGGGAAGGTTTCCCCTATCAGGCAGGTGGCCATTGACATGTAAGTTCTGCCAAGTTCTAATTTTAGCATGCATATTTTCTCCGAAAACGACACTTTTCAGAGTGTTTTTACACCCCAGTTTTCTCAATTTTCATGCTAGAGCTTTGCAATTTGTTCTGGAGATAGCTTTTAACCATAGCTGGGTCCTAAACTAGCCAAACTGTAATCAAACAGACATATCTCACATATCATAGTTTATACAAAGTGGTTTTTTTAATTAAAAAACATAAAATTGTGTACATGACACTTACTGGTAATATACCACATATCTGCTTTTCCTTAGTTCAGGCTCCAGGTAAACTTGATTTTGATATTTTTTCCAAAGTACAGCTTTCAGGGATAGAAGGTGAAGAAAATATTGTGTAAAAAGTGATACCAATATATTTTAGTTCGCAAAATGTTATTATTATATTTTTTTAAAAATCAAATGTTTTCTGAAAGTCTATCAGCTAACCAATTATGTTCCTGAAAAGCTACATATCTGATAAAGATGCCCACCAAATCTCATCAAAATCCCTTGAGAAGTTACTGTGTAGCAAAAATGAACAGTAGAACACTGGTCGCTAGGTAGGTCACATATCAAATGGAAAAGTTGCTCTAGTGATGAACCACTGAATGCATGGAGACACAAATAGAGATGACGAGTACAGAGGCGGTTTTCCCAGGCCTATGATATGCTGTGCTTTCAAAAAGTGAGCGCCGTAATCATATACAGCGTTCAGTCAGTCAGTTCTTGTCATAAACATGTTTCCAAATCCAGACACTGTCTCGTGTTGGCTTTTTTGTCCTACTTTTGAAACCGACTTCTGAATAATCACAGCGATCACTTCGACAAAAGACCGGAAACGCCTTTTGGAGTGCCTTTGCTTGCATATATATCATAGTCCCAGGGACCCCGCCTGAGGTTTTCGAACTGTTCTTATCATTTTGTCACATTGCACTATCAAAGCAATGCTACCAACTGGTATAATTCAGATGATGTCATAGTAGATGTGCTTTAACGTTCTCTCTCTCTCTCTCTCTCTCTCTCTCTCTCTCTCTCTCTCTCTCTCTCTCTCTCTCTCTCTCTCTCTCTCTCTCTCTCTCTCTCTCTCATTTCCTTCATGTAGAACACATTCTCCTCGTCAGTACAAGGTGTTCATTTTACTTGACATAAAGGATAGTTCGTTACACACAATTAACTCACTGCCATATTCGTACTGAAGATGAGAGCATGGTTTAGTTACTGTCGTAAAAAATTCTGCATCCGGCCACATTTTCAACTATTTATAACATGGATTCGGCGAATAATGTCACGACCGAATCATGGACTTTCCAGCATTGCCGAAGCAATCCGTGATAAGTCGAGACACCTAATGGCGAGACGTGGCCATTGTACAGATCAAGCAGAACTCACTGCTTCATTCCGTGACATCTGCACTGTTGGCCAGACGAAGTTCATGTTTATCAGATAATCCCTGGAGTCATCTATACAAATCAGAGAAAGATCATTGTTTCGACAAAAGTTGACGAGCTTGTTCAAAACAATATTGACATAGAAAGTGAAGCTTTTAAATCAAATGGATGACAACATTAACATTTGTATTTTACGTCTATTAATCGGATTTACAGCTGAAGCCATTTCGACATGATGATGCAAAGTTATCAGATAAAGTCAGAACCTAACAAAAGCAATTGCAGTCACGTTATTTATCAATCCGTTCAAGTACGTATATCACATTGAGAATCAGAACCAGGGCAGAACCAGATCATACGCCAGTGTTAAGATCCCCCTCCAGGGCAGGAACCAGAATTCGTCAACACGAGAGCAACGCGAGAGCAACACGAGAGCAACGCGAGAGCAACACGAGAGCAACACGAGAGCAACGCGCGAAGGGAAGCAAACAGAAAACCTCCACCCTGGATCTCACAGGAGAAGTCACGTTGCCATGGTGAGATGAATCCGGGCTGACGTCAGAGGAGGCTTGGGGACGTCACAAGAAGCAAGGGGAACGTCCAGACTGACTCGGGGCGAGACTCGAGAGGGAGAGAGGGATCAGAATGAGGATTTGCAGCTTCCATCTTCCCCTGCCCAGGCTGGGGGCGTTCAAACAGCGAGTCGCGGCCAAAATTACCACCTCTGTGTACGCCTGGAGCTGGGAAGGCAGCAGAGGCGCCCTTTGGAGGCTCCTGGGAAGAGGACGGGAGAGCCAAAGGAAGGACCTGACAGCACGAAGCCCTGGCATTGCCTGTGATTCCTAATCCAGGACTACCGCACCTCATGGGCCAAGCCCTGCAGGTCTTGAACAGGTCAGGGTTCCAGGCACAGCAAGGACAAAGTCCTTCGCAAATAGACAGGTCCCTCATGACCCCTTGGTCAGGGAAAGCCAAAAATGTGAGGCGTCCTCGATTTTCGAAGTCGGATTTGAAAGACAAAGTAGCCGATTTGTCCCTTTATGTGTTGTAAAATACCACATAAATCTGAATACGCGACCTGAGAGGAGGTGAAAAGAGGTGGATTACGTCAAATCGATGTTGAAGGCTATTTGCAACATCTGGGCGATCCAGCATCGATACGTCAGGGTTGAGGCGTGCGAGGAATGGTGCGTGTAAATTTAAAAGGGGATAGTTTTATGAGCATTACAAATCAATTTCAGAGGGCAGGAGGCAAAAATAGAGAGATTTTCACACACACACACACACACACACACACACACACACACACACACACACACACACACACACACACACACACACACACACACACACACACACACTTTTTTTCAAGATATGCAAACATTTCATTCAATCAAAATTCATATAGAGTACATTTCAACGGTTACTTTAATGACTTCAGAATTTCAGAATGCTTGTCTATTACATTCACTCATTTGAATTAAGACACTTTAAACACTCTTTCACAGTAGCTGCGTTCAATTCCATGTGCATTAACGTCAATGACGCAAACATGTATAGCTACGGGTCTTTTTGGCATCTCCTCAGAGACTCACGTTATTTATTTAACTTAAATATCCAAGTGTCATGTAATTATAAGGATTTCACTGGAAACGCAATATTACATTTCATTTCTTTGACAAGAAATCAAGCCATTGTGTTTTGAATGAAAAATGTACAGTTAAATATTTGTTTAATACACATCGCAAGTAGAAGCACGAGAAAATCTCCTTTTCCCCCTCAAATAAGTATCTGTGAAAGATTTGAACTTGAAAACGTTGAAATCGGGCGCCATAGTTGTCATAGAGGGTCACTGAACACGAGTGGAAGATTGAACAACACCCACTCGCCTTGATTTGTTACAACAAGGGGACGTCTCACTCAAACCTGACATTTTTTCAGAGGTCTAGGATCAACAGCACACCTAGTCAACCTCCTAGTTGGCACACATAGTTTGCGCCCTCGACAACTTGCAAGATCGACCGCCTTATTTGCTCTCCCCAGGCTGAACCAACCCCAAGGCCCCTAGACCAGCACAGCGCGTGCCAAAAATTACCAGCGTACGCGGATTGGATTTCGTTTCATTTGTTGAGGGAAAAGGAAAGGAAAGAAGGCCATAGAAAAGAACATTGGCATTAATACCTCAGTCAAGCCTCATCTTTTTCATTTCTCTGTCTGTCTGTCTGTCTGTCTGTCTGTCTGTCTGTCTGTCTGTCTGTCTGTCTGTCTGTCTGTCTGTCTGTCTGTCTGTCTGTCTGTCTGTCTGTCTGTCTGTCTGTCTGTCTGTCTGTCTGTCTGTCTGTCTGTCTGTCTGTCTGTCTGTCTGTCAATGTCTCTCTGTCTCTCTGTCTTTCTGTCTGTCTGTCTCTGTCTCTGTCTCTGTCTCTCTCTCTCTCTCTCTCTCTCTCTCAGTTGTTCTTGATTTGGTCCTGGTTTGAGTCACGCAGTGCCTCCCCTAACACCTCCTGTCAGTGCTTCACATTATATTATATGAATCCAGGGAGGAACACGAAGTGCACATGGTGAGGTTTTGTATTATCATCCACTAAAGGAAATTGTATATCCATCTCTTATTTCGTACCTACCCTGCATGAATATCAAATTAATATCATGAAAAGTTCATATTCTGTGTACAATTTAAGACAATTTCTTATATTTTCATTTAGCGGATATAGTAAATAGCAATGTCTAAATTCTGCTTAAGCATTCACAATTTAACTGTCAGTAAAAGGACCAAAACTTTGCATCAATCCGTGATGGTCGTCACATGTTGCGATGTTTGCAAGTGTCATTAAGAGCCGATAATTTGACCAAAAACAAAAAGCAAATGTTTCAGTATCGGTTAATGGGTTCCTATTTTTCATAATGACCGTAATCAAAGCATTGCCCAAATCTCTCTCTCTCTCTCTCTCTCTCTCTCTCTCTCTCTCTCTCTCTCTCTCTCTCTCTCTCTCTCACGTTCGCTTCTCAATAGACCTGCTGCTATGCCTAACACCTCTTCAATTATATTGCTTTCATTTGGACCAAACGCTCGTGTTGCAGGTATCAAATCTACACAAGATTACTGAAAGAAACCTGATTGATGTTGACATGAGAACAAAAGCAAACTGCCAATGCAAGCAAATAGTGCGTTCCGCGGAAGAAAGAGAGATATGCACGCCAAAGGTTTAAAAGGATTGTCATGAACTGAGGGCAGACGATGACAAGAGTCATTATAAGCTATCCGGTGCACGAAGTACACAGCAACCCCATTAATATGGTACGCACCAGGATATACGTGAGCTATCTGCGTATCAACTCGGCAACACAGCATCCGGGTGTCGCGCTCACGTTCCTGCCCTGCCAGGCCTTCTTTGTATGGAGAAACCAACAGACCCACATAATGTACATTCAAACCCGCATGCTACTTAGAACAGCACCTATCCTTTGTTTTGCTCGTCTTCAGACAAACAAGAACCATTTGCAGGATAAATAGATGTAAGAAGAGACCTAAAACACTGACGCATGTATTCATTATCTATTGGTCATTTTTGTCTTGTCCTTACCAACATAATTGCACTTATGAACGCTTCGGGTTGTACATGGTCCTGCACAGTTTGCATACTACGTGTGTACTATTAATACTAATGTCTTTCTCGGAGTCTCATCATTTAACTTATGAGAACATGAAGACAAATGTCTCGTCAGTAAAGATGAATGTATAATGAAATCTTCTCATTATCAAAAACCTTAAATTCAATTAATGATACTGTTCCTTTTTCATCTTGGCAAGTAAAAAATAATGAATTCTTTCTGAGCGATTTCGTGAGAGGAATGTGGAAACGAAATGAAAACTGCACACAACACTGCCTTGAATTCTTCCCGCTGATTGACATGGGCCACACGCTTTGTGAAATGAAGTTCAAGTTTTTTTTTTTCAAGTTTGGGTGCCAGGCCCGTCAAGGCAAGGCACAATTTATTCTTTACCCTTGGGGGCATTTAGAATATTAATAACAAAACCAACTATAACATACATAATTGAATCAGAAATGGAAAAAAAAGAAGAAAAAAAGAAGAAACAAAAAGTCAAAA
>JAWQFJ010025902.1:2500-13598 GCA_034096865.1 Theodoxus fluviatilis | reverse complement strand
CAAGACATGGGCAAAGCAACGAAGCAGTAGATCTGACTTCCAGGTGTGGAACCTCGGGACCCCAGATGGGCTCAGCCCAGACGCTGCTTTCAAAATGGCCGCCAGCAAGTGAGTCTTTTTTATTTGTCGTTCGGGTCCTTTAACACATGATGTCTTCACAGAAACTACCGCCACACCTAGGGGTACTCTGATGCAATAGGATTCTTCTTTGCATGTATGTTTTTTTAATACTAGAAATTGAGAAAGAATAAAAAGTAATGTTGCTGTACTAACTTAAAAATTTTGCATTGACACGCAACGAAATATACAATATTAAATAAAGCCAGAAAAAATGTTCTTCTGCTTGGTTGCATTTGTCAATTTGTAATTATGAAATGAATGGAAATAGTGATGGAAAATAAAAGTAATAACGAGGAAGTTAGTTTTACTAGAAAAATACACAATTGAATTTGTGTGCCTGTTTACATTAGTTAAAAAGATAGCATTTCTACCCAGCGGTTCAGAGTCAGATGCCACTTTAATTGATGATTAGGCAATCCCATACCCAAGATAGTCATCAATACATCCAGTGACAAACATTTTGAATGGGATGCTTCCGAGGGATACTAGAACCTGAATCAAGATAAGCGTGGCACTTCAGATTTCCTGATCATGGACCATGACCCGAAGTGAAAAACACCTCAGTGCAGACGACTGTGACCTAAGGCATTAATGGATAAGTCAAACAAGTTTAAAATATATCGAGGACTGCTGTCAGTAAGGGGCCAAAAGAAAAAGTGGGGGATGTCAGCTGGAACTGCCTGAACATTGACTGGGCTTTCTATTAAATGCCTTTCATTTGTTCGTACCTCAGTGTCTCACAGTCACTCAAAGGTGAAGCCATTGTTTAACTTATTTTAAAGATAGAAATTGTGAAAAAAACATAGCATCATGGAGGACACCGGATCAGACCTAACAAAAGAAGAAAGCATAGGTAGCACGCGTGTTCCATGTGCAACACACATTTCAAAACAGTATCATACCTCATACTTCATACATACATGTATACAGTTGTTTCAAATCATTGCGCGCATTTTCAGATAGTGTTTTTTTTTCATACCTTCTTATATTACTCGGGAAACTTAAGTGAATTCTGAAACTTTGTCGCAATTGTTCACTTACAATAAAACCCTATTCAAAACGGCATATTGTATAAGATACGTTAAAGTGGGTCTGGTTTTATTTCATCCTTTTAGTTTTCATATCATCATTTCTAACCTTTCTTCGATCAGCAGTCTACATACAATGCACACCTACCTAACAGACTGAATTTGGTGTTTTGTTCTGTTCTCTAGTGACCCATTACCTTTATATTTATAATTCATCCCATAGCCAGAGTAAATGTCTTTCATATATTCAACAAAAGCAACATATATTTATTGTGATGGCATGAACGTGGCATTCATACTGAGATTTCTTCTGGCAGCTTTCTGACTCTGGCTGGCAGCCTTCGACCCCAGGAATCCTCCAACGTTCCTCCTGAGGATGATCACTGGCTCCTGACTCCTAAGCAGATGGACGTCAGGGACAGCACGGCCAAACTCTTGCACATGTGGGGACCTGCAGGCGAGGGAAAGTCGACTCTCATGATTCACAGAGCAAAACAATGGCTGGAAGACGGGAAAGCATTGATCCTGGCTGTAGGGAAGGAAACGTATGACGTATTACCCGGCTCTTTCATCACGGGGATACTGAGTAATGAACGAGAGAAAACAAAGATCCGTGTATGTCACACAAACACAGAATTAGAGATTGCCGTAAGAGAGCTGAAAGTTATCTATGCGAGTGAAGAAATCTGCATCATTACTGATATTCTTGACGAACCCATGTTTGCAAGCATACTTCAGGCTGTTCGATCCAAGGACGTGTCAGCCGTTTGGAGCGTCTCCGTAGACAACCTGCACACAATCAATGCCAGCCTGTCGGATCAAGCTCGTCAACTTGGCTGGGAGACCATGACACTACCCCCCCAAATGAAATGTCCCAAGAGTAAGATGAAGCTACTCAACCTGCTGACACAGAGCGGCACCAGCGTCCCAAGTGAACCTCTCAACCAATACAGTCCAGGGTGGAGAGTAGTGGATCATTGCCTTCACCCAAACTACAAGTCCACCTTGTCCAGCTGCTCCAAGTGCAAGGCAGAGCTGTCTGCTACTCTTTCCCCATCTTCCGGTCAAGATGATCAACAGGGCAAATGGATCGCCCTCCACACTGGAAATCAGCATGTTTGCACTGACACCGAGCTTCTAAATACAATTTTGGAAAACCTCGACCTGCCTGCCTTTCTCAACTTGTCTGAATCTAGTAAGAAAACACAAATGACTGCGATAATATTGATGAGAAGTAATGGAAAAAACATGTGTAAATTGTAGTTGTAAACAATAGTGCTGGTTTCTTGTCTTGCTGACATGCTAAGGCTACTTTGGTTCTTTTGTCTTTTTTTCATTATAACATCAGAAACATTTACAAATGTAACCAAAACAACTTAGATTCTTTCAATAACAAATTCTGTATTCATTCTAGCTAGCCTGTGGCTGTTTTAAAGTCTCCTGACACATAATCAACAAATTAATTTGAGTCAAATACATTTGGTATTGTGTTGCAGGAAAAATGGAACATATTGTGGACATCGGAGACGAGGCGGATGTCCCAACAGCTCATCTGCTATGGGTGTATGATCACAAGGGCACTGAGAAAGAAAGTGTGTTGTTGGTACACTTGGACGAGAGAGACAATGATCCACAATATCAGGAGCATGATGCCAGGAACGCCAGGCTGAAAGATCACAAGCAGCAATGGATCCAGGTGGCATCAGAGTCCAAAGGCCAAGTCATCCTCCTTTTGCTGACACCCTCTCCTGCCCAAAGCCTGCTAAATCTTCCCGACCCGGGCATACTGTGAGTAAAATCCTTGTCTTGTCTCCTTTACGCATGCCCTTTCAGCTGTTCCTATCAATCCGATGTGCCTTCTCATTGTTCCTGTTGTTTGCATCCACCTCAATGCTCTCTCCCGATTTCCTTCATCTTTAGGGAGGACTTACCTTGGTTGCATTCTAATTAACCTATGGTGTTCGCGTTACTTTTGCTTCAGAATACAGATGTTACAAAAATCTAGTCATCTTAGCTCTGCAAGGCATACGGTTGTTGACAAAACGTTAATATGTTAATTTCCTTTACATTCCTTTCCATGTACTTGAGCCATAAACGTTGCAGATTTAACCGAGTGTAGTTCGTGACTGCTAGAACTGGGCAACTTTTTTTTGTCATGCACGAAATATTTCTATCTGCTAATCTCTTTATTTAGATCTGGACCAGAGAAAGCCTTTGTGTGTGTCTATCATAAACTACTCACACATTCATCGATTGCTGAGTGTTGGCTCCTAGGGAAATGCAGAATAAATCTTGTGAGGAGTGATAGTTTTGTATTATATGATCCACGTTATACAAAGATATGAATGATATCAAGTAGCATATGTAATGTAAAATGTTTGCATTGCAAACGGAAGTTCAGGTAAATATGTCAACATAAGCATAATTCAAGCTTTTTTCCAACATCTCCACCAGAACTTGTACTAAGGCGGTAGTTTCCTGAACGTCAGCCAGCAGTTCAATGTCTTAATGCGAACCTTTGATTGTGTTGTAGGAAGTAATCAAGGATGAGGCCAAACTGCCAGCTGACTGCAATGAACGTCTGATCAAGCATGAAGAGCGACATAAAGGAGGAATGAAGATTCAAGTTTTCACCAAGCCCCAAAAGGCCTTACTACTATGGGGAGATTGCATGCAGGTACGCACTGCTGTGTCTGCTGGACATAAGGACAGAAAGACGTGCCACTGTTTCCATCATTCCAGTGTTTTTTTAATTCAATACATGTGTTGTGAATGGGAACATGACATTTACACTCGCAAGGTTAGTAGTTTTACATTAGAAATGTACCAGAGCTTAATTAAAACTATCAATAAATGTTTACACGAAGTGATCCTGATGCAAACTGTGGTAATTTTTTTAAGTATAATTATGTTGAAAACACTGGTTGTTTAATGTACACATTTCAGACCTGGTTCAAGTAAATGTTACAATCAAAGTTTGAAGCCGTTAGATGATAATATTTACGGAACCAGTAATCTCAGTTGTGAGTGTGTTCACAGCACAATAATACTAATGACAGTCAAAATCCTTCGTAAAAAATTAACATGATTCATCCTTATTAAAAAGTCACGCTTACTAACCTATGGCAATAGAAGTGAAATAAAATGAATATATTAAAACTATTTCATGCATCAACTAGATTAATATGTTCATAGTGATCAATGCAGAATATCTTAGGTTGTCAAATTTGTGTTTTTGATCATGCAACATCAGGGGCATGCGCAAGTCAGTTCATGTCATTTCATGCAATCGTGCAGTTAGTGTCGTTCGGTGTTACTAGAGGTCACATCACTATGTTGTTCTGTCAGAGAGACATATTAATGTCCACTGCTCACTGCCGAGCTAACAACTTTCAAATTACTTCACAGCAATGAAGCTGATAGGGATAAGGAGTATTGTTAACATGTGTGTTCCTAGAGCTTATATGATACAACAGTTATAAAATACGTCCAAACTGTAAACGAAGTACGTGTGTGTAAATATGAAAGTCATGTCAAAGCTCTATTGACTTTTGATTTGTGCATATGGTATCAAAGACCCTTCATCAATAAGACAGCGTGCTGGGCTATTATTGCTGTAAGGAGAGCGAGGTAAGATTTTGGGGTTACCTTCCTTAGTTTGTCCCTGTCTTCTGCTGCTGACTTGAATAGCAGCAAATCGATGTCTATGACTTTCGGCGGTTTGCTTTCGTCAGCCTGCGAACCAAACAAACAACATACACACAATAACGAATAATTGCAACGAAATTATTTACCCCATTTTATAGCAAAGGGTTGATGACAGCAACTGAGTGCGCAAATGAGTCCTGATTGCACGTTATCCTACAGTACTGGATGGTGGGGCGATGGAGGATTGCAACAATCCCAGAGTCTTTCCAAGAGCTGCACGTTCCAGACAAATTTGAGTAATTATTTTATGAAGTAAATTTTTGCGTGGAAAGGTTAAGATCATGGCTCCTCTTCTTTGGGGAAACTATCATGCCATTTTGCTTGGTGCGATTCAGTTGGTTTCTCACAGCTCGCAACTTATTGTCGAATTCTTTTTGCCTTTCGGAATGCACCGGTGGAAGAAAACTGGATGGAGAGTCATCACAAGAGAGGTTTATATTGTTACTATTTTACTCATTTGTTTTAGAGTCAGAGTCCGTATCAGGAATGGAAGATATTTTCAGATATTGTTACTCTGGAGGTAGGGAGGTGAAGTGGGGTGGGGAAGTAGGGTTGTGTGTTGTCCCATCAAATATAGTTGGAATATCATTCCAGACTAGTATATATTCTCAGGTGGACGGAGGAATTCGGTTCAAAGTGAAAACTGTACAGGTCATGACCACATGAAAACAACTGAGCGGCATTCTTCAACCATCAAACCTTGACGTTTTGCATTTTGCATCCATTATCTGCATCTTGTTTCGTCTCGGCGAAAGCGGAAAAGCTATTTCCCACTAGAGTTGTATCTGTTACTGACGTAGTAACATGAAATTGCAGCGCCGTTTTTCCCTCCATACGTGCCTTGGTCCCTTTTCCCCCTACCATGACGGGATGAGATCACTGCTAGAACAATCTTCATGTTCTCAGTTCTGAGATGTCCAAAATGTGATCTGATCCAGCAAAAAGTACATGGAGTCGTATTTAAAGATTTTGAGTTAGTATTATTATTCTTTTTGTAAAACTTGCAAAAGTATATCTTTAAACTGATACAAGAATGATGGAAATCGAATAAATGAAAATGAAGTTATTGCAGACTGCAGTCAACTACCCCCCCCAAAAAAAGTTGGTTCGAGAAAAAGACAGTGAATGTTGACAGAGGTATTGAGGGTAAAAAGTCCCTAAGAATGGGGTTCAAATTTGTTTTACAAAGCAACTTTACAGCAGGATTAAATGATAATTAGTAGAGAAATCTGAGAAAAGACTGACGCTTTCAGAACTACGCAATGTGCACCAGTTACCATATTGTGGCAGATTCACATGTTTAATGAAACACTCGCAGAATTCATGGGGAACAAACCACTTTTCTGAAACTGCAGTTTAACCTACTTTTCAGTATGTAATCGTCTTCAAAACTGTCAATGAGGCCAGAAAAAATGTCCCAGAATAAAAAGGAGGCAAACATTTAATTACGACAACTATCAGCTCAGGTGCTTTACCAGCGTTTTCTAGCGTATTGTACCAGCAACTTTATGTACCGTTTGTCGGATCAGCTCACTTTTCCCCGTCTCTCTTGAATGGCGAACCCAAGGCCTTGAAATAGCACCGAGTTTCATTTAATTGCCTAATGGAGGGTCGAGGAATAGTATGATCAAATTATAGAAGTCAACATTTGTATCGTGATCAGAATAGCACAGTTTTGAAATCTTACATTGTTTTGTGCATTTGAGTTGATTTTTGCATTTCATAAAAAAAAGTGGATTCTCAGAACTTTATGCCACATGCATGTGTGTCTCTAAGATGCCACCACGAATAATGCTTTGCATGCTTCAACGCAAAATCATTTTGTGTTTGTAAAAAGCGACACATTGTCATTGTTTGCTTCCATGATCCATCTGCATGCTACTTAATGCTGCAAACACAGCCTCTTTCCCACTGTGTGCTTTGCACCTCAAGAAACACGGCACGGTCTCGCTAAGTGCCTTTTACTTCTTGTGTGTCAAATTGCATTTTTGTTGTGCTTTTTGGGTGTTTATTTTCCCGCGTGGGCAAACATTGTCTACATGTGTACTACATGCATGTGATATATAGAAGACACCAACAAGACTGATGCTTTGTTTGCTTCGAAATATGTTTGTGTTTGTACAAAAACAACAACATATAGGCATACATTGTCCACATATCTGCTACATGCATGTGTATCTAGACAATACTTGCAAAATGCTTTGTTTGCTTTAACGTGAAATATGTTTATCTTTGTACCAGGAAAACCCAACTTGTAATAATAATCCATGATACAACTCTGTGTTGTTTTATATTGCAACATGAACCTCTTTATTTGTATGTGCTGTGTGTCTCATCAAGCCTGGCACGGGTGCCTCGCTGAATACCTTTTAATTCATTTCGCGTCATATTGCGTTTTCGTTTTGTTTTTTTATGTGTGCGCACACTACTCGTATCTACAATTCACAATTGTCTGATATTTTATTAGGTATTTCTTCCCTGCCCGGGATGATTTGACTACTACTTTCCATCGCTATTTCTTAGATTCGTGTACATGAATGCAAGCTACCTTTCCTCAGAATGCTTTAATGTGAACCAGTCAGCACAAACGTTGTAAACAACGTTCTCTATGTATTTGAACTAGCTGATCGATTTGCGTCATGCGTTTAGTGTAGTTTTCATAATCGCACTTTCATGTCTAAATATCGGTGAGTAGCAAAGTATTTGTTGAAGACAGTTGATTTTGCATTTCGAAACATAATTATCCAAAATATGCACCACTTTCATTTGTCAAAGATTATTTTCGGATTTTGTGTCATTGCTTCTTTTCAAGACTTCTTATGTATCAAAGCCGCCACGAACTGTAGATTTTTCTTTATTGTTACATCAGTGACGATGTACGTTTTTATCATAATGAGGTTTTCTTTTGCCAGTCCACTTCAATGTCATGTCTAATATCATTTACCTACATCTGCCATCACGCTGCTGACATATCGGAATTTTAGAAAGTGTAATGACTGACTTTTTAAACTGCTACCGGTTTGAGTGAAAACGACACCATAAAGGACGATAGAATACTGAAACATTAGTTCAGAAGTGAACACTGGCGAACGATTTAAATGAGTTTTTGTGGAGTCCATTCAGTTGAAATCTCTGCCCCGGCACGGAATGATTTCGAATGCGCGCGTGTGTGTAAGCCTCGGAGCGATGTTTGCGTATTCACAACAAAATGAACGAAAATGAACTGTTAATCCTTCAACGGAAAACAATATAAAATGACAGCTGTAAAAAGAGTACAAAGAGCACATGTATCACTTGCTTTCAGTAATTTAATAAAATATCTTTTGAGAATGCGATACCACTTTTGTTTCAATTGAGCTTTAACTTTACATGATGAGCACTAGCGTACCCTCGTGTTTGAATGTGGAAGTGTGTTTGTGTGTGGGTAACAGGAGGTGGGTAAGGGTGGGGGTGGGGTGGGGGTGGGGTGGAGGGGTGGTGGTGGTGTGGAGACAGAGAGAGAGAGAGAGAGAGAGAGAGAGAGAGAGAGAGAGAGAGAGACAGAGAGAGAGAGAGAAACAGAGAGAGAGAGAGAAACAGAGAGAGACAAAGAGAGACACAGAAAGAGGCGCCACAGGCATTCGCACACTCGCAAATTATCACAATCACAGGGATGCATATAGAGATATATAGTTGCAGATAGAGATTCGTATTGGAGACGACAGCGTAAGGAGGGTGTGTGCGTGCACAACGAAAGGAAAGGAAGAAAAATGCAAAACCAATATCATTGCTACTGCCAACATTTTATTGATGGCCTCAACAACTGCAACAACATTTGTATACTCACGCATCCATTACGTATCATGATCTCTCGGTGGGATTTTCAAAAGAGGGTATGTACATGTATACCAAAATTCAATGTATTCCTAAACATATTTCATACAACACTTTGAGCATGCCATGTGCGGGAAAGGGAGCACGATAACAGACAAACTCGAAAACGATGAAAAAAGAGAGAAAACAAAGTTATGACAAAGGGGCCGAGAAGATTGGGTGACGAACAAAAGGGGGACGAGATGATAAGCCATGGTCAATAGTGTTTGCCATCAACGTTACATTATATTCCGTTGCGATCTGTTGTGCTGAATGAAAAATTACTTCTGTCATAAATAATGCACAGATAAAGAGATGTCCAAATATCATGTCTGTCTTGCCTGTCACGCATGATTCTGTGTTGACAGTTTCAACAAATTTGTAGAGAAGTGGATTGCTTAGAAATGGACGAATTCTTAATCATTTTATATAGTTCAATGGGACTTAAAAAAAATTCCAAAGGATAATAATCATTTATCCATTGCAATGTATTGTTGTGATTCGAAAACTTCCGTAACATTAATTAAGCTTAGCTTCTGCATCTGACAATTAAAGATGCTGTAACCAAATAAAAGTGTCTCTAACTTTCGCTGTCGCTATCTTTACGATTTGTCCTATTTCGTAAACTTTGTATGTTGGTAGCTAGAATGTATACCAACTGCTTGAGCAGACTTGCACATTTCATGGAAAAGACGTACAAATTCTAAAGGTAAACAAGAAACCTACTATTAGCCGTGAGAGAAAAAACCCAATCTTTTTTAACATATTGAAACATTCTAAAAATAACAACAGTACAAAGAACAAAACGTAATGAAAATTTACAAAACAAAGTTGACGTATCATTAGAAAAACATATAAGAAAAATCATCTGCAAAAATTTGGGAAATCAATGAAGTTTTTCCATATCCTGGTCATGAAAACACGCTATTCACACAAGAGATTAACAGTAAAGTTAAAGATTATCCCATGGAGGTCAAAAACATATCTAAGACACTATTTCACTTCATCTTATCCATGAACCATCTGCACGCCATACCAGTAAAGAGTAATTCCCCCTACTACACATTCTTTACCAACTTGTATTGCCTCCTCTCTTTTGACCAATCAAAGATGAATTGAGTAGTTGATGGTTTCAACGGTATAAACGTTACAATCATCTACGGCCTGAGTTCAAGTGTTATCAAAATGTCATCACCTTCCATCCCTAAACACCTGGAAAAAATCTGCAGTCTCAGCATTTTTTCTCAAGAAGATGAGAGTAAGCAAATATGAAAGTTATGTTTAGGAACAGGTCGAGCACAAATAAAAACTAATCACAGGCCAATATGCGTGCTTCCAGTCTTCGGCAAATTCTCCGAGCGGCAATATGAACAGCTCGGTGTCAAGTTTCATTGAAAAGTATAGTGTCCTAAAGACCGCAGGGCGTGCCTTCGAATAACAACTCCTTCTACAGGTCCGCTCAGCCAAAATATGGACTATGTTCCCATATTATATTATGATAGTACATGGTATTGGGGATTGAAGACAACAAAGTTCCCGCTTCGATCGTATCTCTTAAACAGTGAAAAATAACTTTTAAAAGTGCGGATTGGTATGGCAAGGATTGCCTCCCTTTCAATTAAAAACTATACAGGAGTTACTTCCCGTGACACATTTTGGTAGAGTGCGCCACTTGCTGTGCCTAGCAACAATAGGCGCGTTTGTTTGACCCAAAATCTGGAGATTCTCCCTGAATGGCTAGTCGAGTGCGAGTGAGACGCTCCTACAGCTAGAAAAACGGCCAATCATCTCGGAACAACATGGCTGCGTCCCGGCGCCACAGTCGGTGAAGGAGTTGCCGGTAGACGAAATAACTGACGATACATATATCACATAAAGTTTTCATTTGGTAGAACACACCATGGTGTCATATCCAATGGCACGGGAACCTTTTCAACGAAGAAAATGCAACTCAGGTTCGACTGTAGACAATTTTGCCCAAAATGGTAGGCCTCGATTCATTTCAATCAATTCAAGGGACATAATTCATAGAGCGTACGTATACGATGTTGCGTGTTTGCAAGCGATAAAAAAAGTTTTCGGCAGTGTATGTCCAGAAATAACCTATACACCTACACCTCAAGATACACAAATGAACACTCGAACAGCAAATACTTCCGGGTACGTACAATTTTCCATTCTCGGACCCTGAAAAGCACACTACAGGCACTGTTATCTCTGAACACCAGCCAAACTCGCACTGTCTCCGCCATTTTGGCTCATCCGAGTCACTGCAGGGGGAAGTATCGAGGGAGCTCCGGACCTCTCTCGGCCTCCAGCCTTCATGGCGAGTGTGTCCTTACGAGCGAGGAACAAGGGCAACGCCTATCCCTCGCGATTCTCTGAAATAT
>JAWQFJ010025901.1:0-7500 GCA_034096865.1 Theodoxus fluviatilis | reverse complement strand
CCACCATCGGCGTCCTTAGGCAGGGCAATTGGCCTTCCACTCAGCGCCGACGGAGCGTTGGAACAACGGCGTGTGCGCGCGCGTGTCTACGTGTATTTTGCATGAGGGACTGCAGGCTGCGCTAGAGCTGTCGAGGGTGAGAGTTGCTTCAAACGAAACATGACCGAAATTGCCCGTTTACGTTTAGCCCACGCTAATGAATATTCCCTTTACGGTGTTCATGGGCTGAGGGAGGTAGGAGGAGGACGCTTCGTAGGTATTGTCCTCTAACGGAACTGGCTGTCTCTTTCCGCCTTTGAAATGGTGTCCGTTTTGGAAGTCGCGGAATACAGTGTCTTCTGTGACGACGTGGTCTTTGTTTCCCCGCATGCCGTATGCAGTTTCATGTGGGGTGCTATCCTCAGATCTGCGTGCGCACGGTGTTTCGCATAAATCAGATAGCACTGGGTGGGTTTCGAATCGAATCGCTTTGTTTCGAATGTCGAAGAGAGTATCCGCTTGTCTGGAGTCGTTATGTTTCATAAGAGAACACTGTTCATAATGCAGATGAAGACGGGCCGGCGGCCATGGATGGCTAATTAAGCCAAAGACCGAGTCGCAGTAAACAGGACTGGCGTCCAAAAGAAACAGAGACGCGTTCCCGCTACTCTACTGGTCACGCAACATTGAGCAGCAGGTTAATAGCCTTGACTAATAGCCTCTTCTGTCTTCCTTGAAAGGAACAGACCGAGGGGAGAACTTGGTGCAGCTCGATCGACACGCTGTAGAAAGATGTGCAAACTTGGTCCACAAAGAAGTGTTCACGTGTTTTACATTCTCGCTGTAAGGACATCCATAGGTTGTACCGTCTTCCAAACAGAACGCTAATGTTTTGCTTTTTGTTTTTCCTTTTCGTAGAAATTAATACATTTGTCTGACAAATCTACCTTTATTAATTGCATGCAGATTTAGTCAGGGGTTCAATGCCGAGAAGCGTCGAAGTTACTCAAACCTTGAAACACCAACAAACAGGCGTAAATTCAAGAAAATGTGGCGGGTAAAGCATTGGCACATGGTTCCTCTTGTACATCTGATCATATTGCTGAGCATTTTAAAATCACATATATCTACGTGTATAGTCAGGTGAACTGCGCTTGAGAAGTTACTTGGATTCTAGTTTGCGCCACAAGGAAAAGCGATGGAAGCATGTCGGATCAAGAGAATGGAAACAGGCTCGACATATCAGTGGTGTTTGAATGCTCAGACGCAATAAATGATAGTCAAGTAGGTAGGAAATGTGCGATCGCTGGCATTTTTAGTATTTCTGAGGGGGACTTATCACAGCATCTCAAACTCACCAGCCTGCCGTGTTTATTTTTTTTGGTCAGAAATGCCAGACAAGCGAAAATTATTTGACGACCCCCCTTAATAAGCCATTCGTTTACGCTTGAGAGAGGCAAACATTAAACATACTGATTGTTTGCATTACAAGTAGCTGCTGTTGGGGTAGTGTCTTTGCTAAGAAAAAATAAAAAGAGAAATGCGCTATGTTGTTGTTGTTGCGTACCTGGGCTAAAGACTCCCAGGATCACCCAAGTAAGTGAGATGATTGCGTGTGTGACTGTTTTTGAACACCCCGCCATATAGGCAGCCAGACTCCGTCTTCAGAGGATTTGATCTCTGTCTCCAGAGAATGCCAGTTGTTATGTTAGGAGCTTACCACGGCTGAAGATAATCCCCACATAACAGTACAACATAACAACATTTTGCTGTAACCTTGGTTTTTGGCTGGAGTCAACAAATAACAACAGCCTTTGCCCAAGGCTGGAAATGCTCTATTACTATGAATGTTTTCCTTAATGGGCCAAAGACCTTTGTAAAAAAAAAAGAAAAAGAAAAGATGGAAATAACCTAAACACACACACACACACACACACACACACACACACACACACAGACACACACACACACACACGCACGCACACACACACGCACACATACATACACACACATACACATACACATACACACACACTCACACACACATACACACACACACTCGCACACACGCACACACACATACACGCACACACACACACACACACACACACACACAAACACGTACACACACACATACACACACACACACGCACGCACACATGCACACACACACATACACACACACACACACACACACACACACACACTCACACACAAACACACACACCAACACTCACACTTCATCCGCGTGGCGGAAAACAGTCCCAGATGAACTCACGGCAGAGAAAACGACGAATATGAAATTAGTTGCTTTGACAGGAAGGATGCGACTATATGTTTTCGTACAGTAATCTTTCGAAAAATAAAAAAGTCCAAACATGTAACAAAAAGAAAGAACCAATTAAGCACGCTTTTCGACCCACGCAGCTGCAGTGATTAAAAGTCATGGGAAGAAATGAAGCAGAACGCACCACTTGCCTCGTGTAAGGAAAGGGTAACACATTGTTGTGCAGTAGTGAATGACTATTCTGTTGTGTTAATGAGCGATACTTTTTTGTTGTTGACAAAGCAGTAAATAGAGATGAGTCGAAAGTAACTTCGGACGTCCTCATTGCACCGTAAGCCGAAATTGAATATTTAATTATTGAAGAAAGCTTCGCCATTGTCGATTGTTGACGACAGTTTGTTTTCCCGGGGAGAAAAGTACATTACAAAGCAACGCTAAGTGTAGCACGTACTAAACTCTACCCGTGTCCGCTTTCACCCACGTCCCGCTCACAACATGTCTGTACAGGATCAGCCAAACGGACGGAAAACTCTTTGTTGGCGGTTTTATGTTTGTCTAATTTCAAGAAAGGTGTACATCACAAAGCGACGCTGATTGTAGCATGCAAAACATTCCTCTCAAGTTCCTCTCACAACGTGTCCGTAGGAAGACGGCAGAAGGGGGTGGGTGGGGGTGGGGGTGGGGGTGGGGGGAATGTTTTATTGTCATGCTTAACATTCGATACTTTTCGGCAATAAAAGCAGTGGAAAAGTGTATGAATGATGCAGTTCCTGTTACCTTTGTTGCTATTTCCCCCCCCCTCAATGTTGCACACGAGAACTATGACACTGTCATTTAGTTCTAAACTCAATAAACACCAGTGAGGAAATCCATGTGAAGGGCACTTTTGTCTTCGTATCGACATTAGCAACCAAGGAACATGCATTTCGTTATAAAGATATTCAGCACACTTTTTATTTTACAGAATGGAACGTGTATTGTCTTCATCCCTTTGTCCTTCGCAACACTGCCAAAGAAACAAGAAAATGCATGCGTTCATCATATAAAAACACACACACACACACACGCGCGCGCGCGCGCGCGCGCACACACACACACACACCTTTAAGTCTTGAGTTTCCGAGAGAGAAAAACAACCCACACACCAAAAACTATGTGATATTTTGAACACAGTACTTGCACTGGTATGTTGAATGGGATGAGGTGATTTTGTAGTCACAGAGGAACTGTAAGTTATGGAAGCCATAAACGGTCCGAAGAGTGAGACGCGAGATGGAGATAATACTGCATGCTGAGCTAAAGGCGGGGGTTAGCACAGAGACCGAGTGGCTGGTGGATATGACCGCGGTGGATGTAATGCAGGATAAAGAAGTGTGGTCGATGTATAGGGGGATGGAGGTTGGGGTGGGGGGGATGAGGGCCGGGGGAGGGGATATGGGTGGACCAGATGGGGTTGAGTCGAAAAGGGAGTAGGAGATGGGGGGGGGGGGGGGGGGGGAGACAGGAGGGTGGGTGTGCCTGGGAGGAGAGGCGCGTGCCCAGGGACTGGAGTCGCTGTTTGCTAGGTGCCAGGCATCAGGCGCTTCACTTTTCCCGCTAGGCCTGCCTCCTCGGAACGTGACCCTCCCAGCACGCCGTCCCCCCCTGTAGAAACCCCCCTCGACCCTCTCCACCTCCCCAAGTCACCACACTCCATCTGGTGGCCAGTCTCCTTGGACATTAATGGTTGTCTCCCTCTGAAGGGGACTGGTGTGGCGAATGTTGTGATGATCAATCGCGTCGAAGAGGATGGTATTCAAGGTACTCAAAGGTAGACGCATCGTGACTATGTGTCAACCAGATTATCCATGGCAGAAGACACAGTTAACGTTATTGTTTTGGTGACTTAGTAGACCTTTGGCTTTAGTAAAGGAGATCATTCTGCTTCAGAATGACATTTTCATCGATTTTTACATTAATAGTCGCTCTTATTCCATGTAAACCGATGCGTCGTGAAGCGATCTTTTCTGTGTAACACAGAGGAAATATATATTCTGAGAGACACAAGTGATATCATCCTCTGATAACTCTAAGAGTTCTCCATGCAGCGGTATCCGCCAGTTGCCGTCCTCATCAGCTGGTACACTTTGTCGCAAGGCTTTTGGGGCCTGCTGTGTCGTCCAGGTCTCCCCCAAACAGCAATAGGTAGGACTACCACCGGGAGAGTCTGTTGCAGATGGAAACCTCATGTTGTACAACCTGTCAGTTTGATGTCACCCCGTTTGCGCTGTGGTGTGTCACATCCATCCACCACATCTCCCACAAATACCAAAGCTTCACTGCGTATTCTGACCGTTCTTGGATTTTCTTTCAGCAATTGTCTACCACTAAAGTCTTTCAAAATATGTAAATCCACTTGTTATTTCAATGAAATATATCCAGACTGTTCAAGATGCAATCGACACCCAGACACCATTTTAAATTAACGAAATATATAAAATCATGCCAATTTCTTCTTATTTTTGCATTAGAGATTACTTTAGATAGACTAGTCTGGGAAAAAAATCCCTAAACCATCTCCCAACATCAATCTACTCACAGAAGTTTGCTGCCGGCGCGATGCCACCAGGGAAAGACAACTCTCGGATGTCGATCGGCGCAGCCTGGGCATGCCTCACTCCCTGGGCCATATGGAAAGCAGAAAAATTAATTTTCAACAACCGAGAGGCGTTCAGACCTAATCATCTCCGTGATTGTTTGCGCATATCCTCGCCGTATGGCGGGACTTAGGGTCGATCCCTTCAATCGCCCTGAACAGTCATTGTCATTCGGGCTTTTTCCCGTCTGCACACACTTGGCGGCCATCTTGCCTGCCGCTTGCAGAGGGCTTTTCTGCGGGAGCGTAGTTCTTTGTGGAGGGCTGTGCGCCCTCTTTGTGTCTGGCCCTCCAACAGAGCGTGGGGACAATAGTCACTCTCTAGGCCAGTGTGGACAGGCGGATTTACTCTGTTGACTTTTGTTGTGTAGAGGGTGAATCTGCTTTGAAAGCCATCTACTGCTTCGTGGAAATGACGTTCTGATGAGGCTAATCGCGGCTTAATACTCAGAAAGGACTGACTCCTTTCCCTTCTCGTCGCACTCGTGTTGTCATTCACTGTAAGTATGATTGTTGCATGCTTTTCCTCTTTACTGTTGAATCTCCAGAACGTCTCTGCTTACGAAGCACTTTTGCGCTGGGAGGCCAAATTACGTGTGCTCTGACGTCAACAGACAGCGCTCCAAACAGGCAGTGCTCACAACTGGCACTATGTTTCAGTTAGAATCACCGAAAAGAATGAGCGATCGGACGTGGCGAATCAATACTGTTCCTGTTTGGATACCGAAGATTTGCTTCCTTCGCATGCATATCACTTTGTCTACTTTGCTGCGTCCCAGCAGACTTGGAGAGGTTCAGAGGTTATTGGTTCCACCGTTGTCTTCAGGCAGCCTTTGATTAGGTCAATGATGCTGTGATGTTTCTTCAACCTATCCAGATGAAGTTTGTGACACAACCTTGATTGTTACAAAACCTTGATTAAAAAAAATATTCCTTTGGACGAAAATTCATTGCAGCACATTCACCCTGGAACAATTAAAACAAATACGTAACCATTGGGAGGGTAGCATTGGCTTCGGGACTGACGACAGGAAGTGATGCGTACCCGACATTACGAGGAATGAATGACTGTCAAAGCAATGAAGACAACAGCCCCACTTCAACGGTGGGCTCAACATTTCATACTTTGGAATGTGGAGAGGTGCCAAGTGGAGTGAAAGGTCGCAGAGGATAAAAGTCAAGGTCCAAGCAGGGTGTTCGTTACATAGGGCACAGGGGCTTATGGTTCAGGTGAGAAGGGTGTTGTACATGCAACTTAGTTCTCATTCTGTTTATCATAACGCGACGCCCAAAACGAATCCAGTTCGACATTGTGGATTCATTTGCAGTTGGTTCCCGCATAATGCTTTGTTGTTGTTGCTGTTGTTTTGTTGTTGTTGTCGTGTTGTTGTTTTTAGTGCTGCTGCTGTAGCTAATTCAGAAAGTCGAGATGAGGACGACGACGAGGACGACGACGAGGACGACGACACCAAGAACGACGACAATGACGAAAACAACAACAACGCACTCGGATCATGAATAGGAGAAGAGAATTAATGGTTGTATAACAACATCAACAACAACAACAACAGCAACAACAACGAAAACACAAGATACAATGACGTAAGCTCGTGGGTCAAGACGACCCCTGTAGAACCCGTGAAGTTCAGCATGAGAACAGATCGCTTCCCACATCCTGCTCTGTTAGTACAAGGACGTGTAGACATCATTGAGAGACATGGATGTTGAATCCTTGTGTCCCGTCCAATGTCCGACTCGGATAAGACGGTCAGGTCATTTTGTCCGCCCTGGGTCAATCTAAAGGACAAAGCTCTCGACGGTAGGAAAGAAAGGGTGCATTTCCCTGAATAACGATTTAAAAACATTTACTTTGGCCTCGTAGCATGAAATATGCATTCTCGACGAGTGGAGCTGTCGAGGCAGCTTTAGTCAAACGCAAGCGTCGAGAAAATCAGGAGCAACCAAACCTTATTTTCATAGGCTTGATTTCATGGCCGAAGACTAGAAACAAATCGTTTCGGTTAATGTCTTGAGAAAAACAAAATGGGTCAGCCACTGAAATTGCTGAGACTTTCCCTATTGCCTCAGTCTGTCGATTCTAAAGGCAAGAGTTATATCTATAATAATGACACCAACATTCTGCTTGCAGTATACATCGTAAGTAAAGATTCTCAGCATACTGTGTCAGCTTTCACTATTGGTGGAGTGAACGGAATGGATTCAAGGATAATACTAGTAGCAAAATTTAATAATAATAATACAGACTATTTATAACGCACATACCTTCCCTAATAGCAAGCTCATGGCGTGTACAATGATAAAGTCTACACTCATACAAAACATTCTAACACTCACATACTATACAATTGAAATAAAAAGAACAATTAAATACAATACAATTAATTAAGTAGCAGGCAAAACACGAAACATAAAAGAGGCGCCTTCACTGCTCGTCAGGAAAGACTGACCGGAACAGGTGTGTCTTGAGGGAGGTTTTGAACTGGGACATGGAATTAGAGTGACGGACAGGGAAAGGTAGGCTATTCCATGTTACAGGGCCGATGTAGGAAAAAGCTCGCTGTCCTTGGGTTATCTTTTT
>JAWQFJ010025900.1:17500-20000 GCA_034096865.1 Theodoxus fluviatilis | reverse complement strand
ATAAGTAACCGGACAGCGGCAACAATGCCGAATGGAGCAATAGGAGTCTTGCTGCATAGGTCCCAGTGTGTGATTGTGGCACCATTTGGATATAACGATAGTGTGAGTAAAAAGGATTCCTTCGTCCTTTTCTGACCTCAATTAGAGCATTGTTGCTTTCAAATAATAGCAGAAAGGCTAGATTCTTCTATGGAATGCTGCAGAATACATGTATTCCTACGGCACAAAAAACGTGGGAAAATAAACTAGTAAAAATTGACTTGCCCTGGGAGATTTATTACCAATTGCTTTTTAAATCTTGTTAAGAGGTGAGCCTCAGAGTATTTCAGTACAATATTCTTCATCTTATTTTGCCAGTCAATAGTCTACTTTATAAGATGAAGCTCACTCAGTCTAAACTATGCACTTTTTGTCAGACTGAAGTTGAAACAATGGGGCATCTCTTTTATGGATGCAAATACAGCACATCCCTGTGGGTAAAATTGAGTGATGTCATTAATGAAAAATGTGATAGAGAAGTAACTTTTACAGAACTAGAGGTACCTTTTGGAAAATTAAATGAAAATGCAAACATCAATCATATCATTTTGCTCGCAAAAAGGCATTTTTATCATCAGAGATTGAATGATTTGCTTCCAGACTTTGTTGATTTCACTTTTTTTCTGTCCAGTATAATTAAGCTTGAGTATATTGCTGCAAAAAAGAGAGAAAATATTGAAAAGTTCAATGATAAATGGAGTGAATTTATCAATGCTGGTGATTTATACTTGTGTAAAATGGAAACTGTGACATTGGTTCATATATGCAAATATATTGCAGATGTCTGCAGATGTCTTGTTCTTAAGAATGTGCATGTGGGTGGGGTGGGGTGGAGTGGGGTTGATGGGTGGTGGGGCAGTAGGATGGGGGAGGGGCAGGATGAAGGGTGTGTGGGGAGATGGGGGAGTTCCAGTGTGTGTGTTGTTGTTTTTGTTTGTTTTTGTTTGTTTTGTTTTTTGATGTGCTTTGTGTGTGTGTGTGTGTGTTGGTCTTAAGCTTTTTTCCTCTTCACTCGGCGCTACTTGATTTGTGATTTGTGACTTGTGTTGTAAGATATTGTGGTAAATAAAGAATTATTTAAAAATAAAAATATAAAAAAATAGTTGCCGCTGTCACGCGTCCGTCTCTGATCGGCACACAACGCAGTGGAGAGAGGAAACAAACAATTCCGCACTCCTGTATCTAAGCCGCAGTCGGGGCGATGTATGTTTATGTGATAGTCACATCTCAGGCTTTGTTGCACACCGCTCACGTCAGCCAGCTTCCACGGAACCTCTCGTTCACACGTCGATAGTCAGCAAAAATAAACCAATAAAGTCACTTAAAGTAAAATCCGAGGGAATAAACAAACATTCTGTGCACCTGCATCAGAGCCACAGTCGGGTGTAACTTGAATACAGATGTATCCTCGTGTCAGGCTTACCTGCACAACACACGAGAACACAGTTCAATGGCGACTCTGTAGCATGTCCACAGTAAGCATCAGAAGCTGACGAAAAGACTCGCACAAGCGAAAGCTGAGGGAGTAAACAATTCGCCTTTTTAACGCAGTCACCGTAAGGCGTAGCATAAATATTGCTATGAGAGTCTAATTTCAAGCTTTTCTTCACAACGTGAACACGGCTCAACGAGGACTTGCTAGCATGTGCTCTTGGTACAGAGCGAAAACCGTCGTATACGTTCAAAGAACGCGTTGAAACGTTTTACAAGAATAAGCAGTAGTTCAAAACACCTACATTGTAGACTAATTCACGTCGAAGGATACACAAGGGTGTCGGAAGCTGTCTTGTGTACTCCAGACGAAACTTGGTATCGCACCACAGCGGAGCCTCGCCTGCGCACTTCCGACTCAGACCGCAGCACAACCGACAGACAGTGCTTCACAAATGATCCTCAACGTTCTTTCCTTTGCCCATCATTCAATGACAAAGATAAAAATGAGATTCATTTCCTGTTGAGATGCCCGGCCTACGCAGATACAAGGCAAAAGAATGTTTATAATTTGTTAGATCCAGTCAAACGTGTTGATATTGCGATGGAACTGGCATCTGACAATGTCAATACTAAAAGATATGAGGCATTGTACTTGCTGCGTGCATTTAGAAGAAGTGATGCCGTCATCACAATATCAGTAATGTAAAAACAACTATGTTGAGATGGGCCATGGACCTAAACAAAGAAATTATTTTGTTAGTTTGTTAGTTCGTTCGATCTCTCTCTCTCTCTCTCTCTCTCTCTCACGCATGCACGCACGCTCGAAAACACACACACACACACAAACACATACACACACACACACACACAAATGCGAGCACGGACACACAAACACACACACACATATACAAATACCCCTCCTCCTTCTGCTGGTCCTCCTACTGGTCTTCCTCCTCCTTCTTCTCCTCATCCACCTCCACCTCCTACTCCTCCTCCTCCACCTCTCCTCCTCCTCCTCCTCCTCCTC
>JAWQFJ010025900.1:0-12500 GCA_034096865.1 Theodoxus fluviatilis | reverse complement strand
GTGAAGACAGGAGTGAGACAGGGTTGTATGCTCTCGCCGTTTTTGTTCCTGATCGTCATAGACTGGGTCATGAAAACATCCACAGCAGGAAAGCGAAACGGCATCCAGTGGACCTTCATGAAACATCTAGAGGACCTCGATTTTGCGGATGACCTGGCCCTTCTGTCCCACAAACAGCAGCATGCACAGTCCAAGCTAACCCGACTAGCGGAGGAGGCAGGAAAGACCGGCCTGAAAATCAACACCAAGAAGACAGAGGTCATGCGTATGAACAACCGACTACATCAGCCACTACAGCTACAGGGAGAAGACCTAGTGGAAAATGACCACTTTGACTACTTAGGAAGCGTGGTCAACATTGATATCGGCGCATACGACGACGTTAAGAGCAGGATTAACAAGGCAAGGGTAGCGTTCAACACCCTGCATCCCATCTGGAACTCCAAGGCCTTATTCCAGCGCATCAAAGTTCGCATCTCCAACTCTAATGTGAAAGCAGTCCTCCTCAGTGGGTTCAAAACACGGCGGGTAATCAACACCATCACCAACAAGGGACAGAATTTTGTCAACAAGTGCTTGCGCAACATCCTTAACATCAGGTGGCCTGAGAAGATCTCCAACACAGACCTATGGAAGAAAACCAACCAGAACCCCATCAGTCAGGACATCAAGAAAAGGAAATGAAAAAAAAGAAAAAAAAAAAAGAAAGAAAAGGAAATGAGGGTGGATAGGTCACACACTGCGCAAACCAGCCGACAACGTCACGAGGCAAGCACTTGACTGGAACCCACAGGGAAAAACAAAAATGGGACGGCCCAAACTGTCAAGGTGAAGGTCTGTCGAGAACGAAGTGAAGGACGCCGGAATGGCGTGGACTCAGCTGAGGAGAACAGCCCAGAACAGAGTGCGTTGGCGAGGTGTTGTTGTGGCCCTATGCACCACCGGGAGTCTACAGGAATAAGTAAGTAAGTAACTAGTGTTTTGGTGGCGCCTTCTGTGAGGTAGGGGCGAATGGAACCTGTTCTTTTTAATTCTAAGTAAGCGGCCTGGCAGACTTTTAGAACGTATTGTTTCATAGAGAGATCACTGTCCAGAAAAGTGCCAAGATCACAGACAGAGTCTTAGAAACCTACAGTTCCCCCTCCTAGAATGATAGAAGGAGGGAGAGTGAGGGAGGTAGAGAGTGAGGGTTTGGTGAAACTGGTGGCTTCTGTTTTCTCGCAGTTTAGTTTCAACTTGTTGGTGGACATCCAGAGTTCAACGTCAGTAATACAAGACTGCATTGAAGTGGTCATCTTGTCATATTCTGAGGGAATGGCTGAATTTTGAAGCTGAGTGTCATCAGCAAACATTTCGGGTAGAACGGAATGTCCGTCGATGAGTTCAGTCAGAGGAGAGGTATACATGATGGGCCAGGGCAGGTCCCAGCACGTTGAGAGAAGAGACGCCGATGGTGGCGTCACTCTTCGCGCCAGAGGTTACGTCATACTTCCTCCCTACACTTTACCAAAGATTATAAGTTACACAAAGATAGTTCATTAGGTCATTGTTGTGAGGATCGAGACAGGTTGCGCCCCAAAGCGGGAAGGTTATGGGTGAATCAAGGAAAGTTATTCACAGCGCTTAGCGACATGTAAACTTGCTTGTTTATCGACGCGTTTCTGATGCGTTCCAATAATGTTTGTTAATACATTTACGGTGTAATGTGTAATAACATTATTTGCTGCAATAATAGGGGTGTTTTGGGTTTGTTTTTTGTAGCAGGCATTGTGAAATCGAACTCGACCTAGATCTTCATGGTATGGTTTGACTGGGAACGATCTATTTTTTCATTATTATCGAAGAATGCAAGCTTGTTTATCAACGTATACACTCCTGTGGAATATCTTCAGGAAATGCAAAGCAATACATACCCGTCAAGAAAGTGATTTGCGGCCAGAAAGTCATTCCATGAAGTGAATTCAGTTGCCGCTTCAGCAAAGATTTAAGTTACGATCAAGCATGGACCTGCGACGTGCATTTCGAATTTTAAAATCTAGAACTTGTAGAAGCTTTCACAGCCTCTTTATGCATTCAACATACAGGTTTGATAAATTAATGCTGTTCATGGCTTACATTTTCTTTGGATGGGTTTCTAGTATCCCAAAATATAGCGTTTTCTGTGCGAACTGGAGAGAGGTCCGTCATAAATCGTGCAAATAGTAGACATATATCCGCCATATCTACACGAAAGCAGTCCTCTGATTGGTTCCCTGAATAGAATCCTCCAATCAGCAGGCAGCTTTCTTCACCGTCTTGTCGCTAAGCGGTGTGATTGCTTCCCTTGATTCACGCATTACCTTCCCGCTTGGTGCGAGCGTCTTGTAACTTTATATTGCAAAAGCTCGGCATGAACTATCTTTGTGTAACTTATAATCTTTGACTCCATGTTGAGAGAAGAGACACCGATGGTGACGTCACTCTTCGCGCCAGAAGTTACGTCATACTTCCTCCCTGCATTCCAGTTGAGAGGAGATACCACGCAATGCGACGCCCTGTCATCTCTTTGTAAAGACGCGCTTGCGACGCCCAAAGCCGTCCGTACAGAACGGAAAATCGTCGACTGAGAGAAAAAAGCAGAAGCCTCTTTGAAAGAATACAAATCGGTGTGCTATGGTTGTGCTTGTGATCAAATACAATTGCTTCCCCTTCTCTCTTCCCCCCTTCTTTTCCCTCCGGTGCATCGAGAGGGGACCATTTTCATGAAGATTCCCGAGGGCGAGGGGCCCTCGGGACGTCTGAGCGGTTGAACCACGATTGACACGCAGCTCGTTCCAAAGCAGCAGTTGAGACAAGAATGAAGGACTGTCAGATAAGTTACTTTTGATCGGCTGGCTGTCCATTCGTTCAGATTTCATGATTATGATTATGAGTATTGTTGTTTCTGCTTGGTAACGTTGATTCATTCCTCCATCACCATGTCATGGTAAATTAAAACCTTTTGACAATTTGACCTATGACCTCACTGTCTTTCTGTCCTGTGTTGGTTCTTTGACAGAATGATTGTGTGAGAGAGTGTCACAAGTGGATCATAGTGAACTCCTCTGGACCTTTGACCTTTCAGTATAACGAGCTGGTCCGGGTTAGCGAAATATTTGGTTCATCGTAGCGGATTGTTCTGCGCATGTCCATGAGCCGGAAGTGACAACACGTTCTTCTTATAGTCCGTTTGATTATTGCTCTGTCAGTCGAGACGCTACTGACTTCGCACGCCCGGGGAGTTATGCTAAGATCCTGCCTCGTTAATGTATCTTCGTTTTGTGACAAACGTCTTGCTTCACGGTACTGCACTCCATGCACCTTAACGGTCTGCATGGTTGGGGGTGTAATCTTAAGCTAAACGACGATTACTGGCGCTGCTGAAATGGTCAAAGTCGGAAACATTCGGAACGTGGTTTAGCTTAAGATTACACCCGAATCACGCGGACCGTTAAGGTGCATGGAGTACAGTACCCCCGAGCAAGACGTTTGTCACAAAACGCAGATACATTAACGCGGCCGAATCTTAGCATAACTCCCCGGTAGCATCTCGACTGACAGAGCAATGTTTACACTGACTATAACGTGTTGTCACTTCCGGCTTATGGACATTCGCTTCACCGGCTTGCGACAACAGGTTTCAATGAAAGCATTAGCAGCATGGTTAGATTGCTTGGACGTTAACCGAATGAGATGCCATTACTTTTCGTTATCAGTCCTTACAGGTTTCGAATATGCAGTAGGAATGTATTTGCATAATAAAAAAGCAAAAATAAACCCTGACGGACTGTGGTGTGTCTGTTGAGAGCGTGCTTGTGTTTGAGATTCACGTGTCTGACCGTGGTGAGAGCGTGCTTGTGTGTGAGATGCATGTGTCTGTCCATGGTGAGAGCGTGCTTGTGTGTGAGATGCATGTGTCTGCACTTCACGACATTCTAATCTAATCTAATCTAATCTAATCTAATCTGATCTGATCTGATCTGATCTGATCTGATCTGATCTGATCTAATCTAATCTAATCTAATCTAATAATATAATCTAATCTAATCTAATCTAATCTAATCTAATCTAATCTAATCTAACCTAATCTAATCTAATCTAATCTAATCTAATCTAATCTAATCTATCGTATCTAATCTATTATATCTAATCTAATATAATCAATCTAATTTAATATAATCAATCTAATCTCAGGAGTCTGTTCTGGGTCCTCTGCTGTTTCTACTGTACACCCAACCACTCTCCAATGTAATTGATAGTCATTCAGTCTCTCACAGTGAGTGTGCTGATGATACCCAGCTCTACAACTCCTCTCATCCCAGTCAAATCCACTCTCTTCTTTCTACCAGCGAACAATGTATTTCTGACGTGAAACAGTGAATGACCAGGAACAAGCTCCAACTCATTGACTCAAAAACTGAAGCACTCCTGGTGGGCGGCGGAGGCGAATCTGATCAGGCCTTTAAACTAACCATTGGTCACAAGGGGTCGGCTCTCTATTGCGGAGCGCCGCTATTGCGGGGGGCCGCTATTGCGGGAATTTTTTGGGTCAAAAGTTCATAAGGCCATTTTGCTTCTTTTGTTCTAAAACGCATAAAAAACCATAACATTTTGTTACTTTTGTTTTAAAACTTAGAAATGTTTTCGGGTTTTACCGATAGCTCTCAGTCTAGATGGCACCCGCCACCCTGCCTGACTGACTTAGCCTGTCCAGAGAGTTTCACCTAAACCTGGACGCGTTACTTTTTGTCACGTTTGTGTTCAACATCATCGTCGATCCCTGGAGTTAGGGCGTAGGGACCACCCGTTGAGAGTTTTTTTCTAAAAAGTAACAAAAATGCTTTTTTTGTGTTTTAGAACAAAAGAATCAAAATGGCATTAGGAACTTTGGACCAAATAAAATTCCGCAATAGCGGCCCCCCGCAATATCGGCCCTTCGCAATAGCGAACACATTCCGGTCACAGTGACATAGTCTTCTCTCAGTCTGTTAGAAATTTATACGTCATGTTTGACAATGATCTGTCAATGAGATCTCATGTAAGCAAAGTATGTCAGTTAGCATATTACGAGTTAAGGAAAATTAGTATCATTCGTCATTATCTTTCGCAGCAGGCCACCAAAGCGCTCATCACATCATTTGTTCTGTCTCGTCTCGACTATGGAAACTCTTCTCGCTGGCATCCCTGATACTCTGCTTAACAAACTCCAGAAAGTTCAGACTTGTGCTGCTAGGCTAGTTTTTTGATGTCCAAAGTGTCCCCATGTCTCTCTACTCCTACATACACTTCACTGGCTCCCCATCTCTCAGAGAATAGATTCTAAGCTTGCTACTTTGCGCTTCAAGGCCATCAACAACACCGCACCACACGCTCTTACAGAAATTATTGCAGTCTACACCCCCTCCAGATCTCTACACTCAACTGCTGACTCTAGAATGCTTAAGGTCCCCCGCCGTAACAAGAAAACTATAGGACAACGTGCCTTCTCCTATATTGGACCTGTAACCTGGAATAGTCTCCCTCTCTCAGTCCGTCATTCTGACATTCTGCCGCAGTTCAAAAGTGCTATAAAGACCCACCTCTTCCGATCTGCTTTTCCCGCTGAGCTGCTTCGCCTTACTTGACCTGGCCTGCAAGAGCTGTGTATATTGTATAGTTAGTTTATTGGATCTAAGGTTTTTTGTGTGTGTAGTGTGTGAGTTTTTGTAGGAATGTGCTGTTTAGCGATTGGATGAGTGTTGATTCTTTGGATTGTAAACGCCATGAGCTTGCTTGTCAAGGGAAGGTATGTGCGTATGAATAAACTATATTATTTTATTATATTTCTAATATTTCTATCAAATCTATCTAATCTATTTATCTATCTATCTCTCCATCCATCCATCCATCCATCCATCCATCCATCTATCCATCCATTCATCTATCTATCCATCTATCTCTCTCTATCTCTCTATCTCTATCCTTCTCTTTCTCTCTCCCTCTCTGTGTGAGTGTGCACGTGCGAGCGCGCGTGTGTGTGCGTGTGTATGTTTGCATGTGTGTGTGCGTATGTGTGTGTGTGTGTAAGAGAGAGAGATAGAGAGAGAGAGAGAGACAGAGAGACACAGAGAGAGAGAGAGAACGATGGAACGAACGAACTTGTTTATTTGATAGGCCACCGGCCTGTCACAACGGAAACATATTGTGCGCATCGGCATCGAGTATTTCCACTGTTTATCGTCTTCTTTTCAAAGTGTGATATAAGAACATTGCTAACGATCTTATCGTGCTAGGGTCACTGCCTGAAAATATTTGTTCCACCCTTCTAAAGTCATTAATGTGGGAGAGATATTTTTCTCTGAGGTCTTGTTAAACTGGGGACACATAAAACATATGAAATTCACTTCCGATTTCTTCCATACAAGCTGGACATGTGTATAAATGTTGTGGGTTATCCTGAGAGTAACGAAATTTGTGATGGTACAATTAACTAAAACCAGAACGAACTGAATGTACACATCTCGGAATGGTTTTTAATCAATCGCATATAAATAATTCTCTCTACCCCAATGCGTTTTTATTTAATGATAACAAGAATATCTCCCCCTACTTAACAATGTTTGTTCCCAGTTGCCCCGATATACCAAGACAATACAATTCTTCAATTCTCTGATAAATTTTCTTTCATTACGTATTGTCTGGGCAACCCATACGTGTTCAAAACCGTTTTTACATAATATCTCTATAATCTGGTTTGCCCAATTCTGCTAATGCTAGTTCACCTGCATTTTATAAATTATGTGTGGGTAACGGGAAGTTTCCATTCGAAGTACTCTGATCCAGCATCTCGCTGAACAAATGATACCATTTACAGAAAAGAGTGTCTGCCAGTTTCCCTATATACAATTGGGTACTCCAATGGGCAAATTTAGGAATATTTTCAATGCTTAGATGTACAGATTTAATAACAAAACAATCACGCAGACCCCAAACTTCTGCGGAGTAAAACAGTACACTGAACACTTAGAAGTCAAATATTTTAAAGAAGGCATCTGGTGACAGGCATTAGAGTTTTCTAATACATCAGAAAAGCTGGGTTGTATTGGCTTTCGCCCTTTGAACAAGATCTAATTGAAGCAGGTTACATGATAACTTGGTGATAAGCAAGGATTCCAGATACCTATACTTGGGAACCACTTCCAGAATGTCATTACCCAAGAACCACTTTTCATGTTCATTTAAATAGCCACCGTTCCTAAACACCATTACGTTTGTCGTCTCTTGATTTATACCAACAGCATCAGAGCCTTTTTTCAGATAACTTAATTGGTTCTGCAAACCTACTACAGTGTCTTATATAAGTACAATATCTTCAGCATACAGCAACAAGTAAATGATGTTGCCCGGCCTAACTTGGGCACCATGTTTTCCATGCTTAATTACCATTTTTGCAACATAATTCACTAGTGAGCCAAAATTATCGGCGATTATTTGCGACCCTGTTTCAGCCCCGAGTCACTTTCAAAAGGCTCTGAACAGCAACCATTGCATCTTACTCTGCATATTATATGTGTATACATGGCCTGAAGCATTTTAAGCAACCTACCCCGTATGCCATACAAATAAAGTGTTTCCCAAAGCGCGGCCTTATTGACAGTGTCGAATGAGAAAGAGAGAGAGAGAGAGAGAGAGAGATAGAGAGAGAGAGAGAGAGAGAGATAGAGAGAGAGAGAGACAGAGAGAGAGTTTTCACTCTTTGCTATTCATTATAAATGAATGAATAAATAAATTACTAGCGAATGATAAATAATTAAAGTTTAAAGAATAATGAATGAATTAACAAATGAATAATGTTTGAATGAATAGTAATGAAATGATGGATGGATAGACGAAAAAACGAATAGATGGATGGATGGATGGATGGATGGATGGATGGATGGATGGATGGATGGAAGGATGGTGAATAAATACATGAATAAATCGACAAATGAGTTCAGTGGCCTATCTGTCATACAAGCCGGTTTACGAACTTATATATACTCATCAAGTTGTTTTTTTTGCTCTACTGATGAAACTTTCCGGCAAACCACTCATCTACTATTCTTCCTTCCCTTTCTTACTGCCCACCAAGTTGTTTTTATCCCCCTTTCTCTGCCTCTCCCTCTCTCTCTCTCTTTGCCTTCCTGCTTCTCATCCGGTTCTCTTCGCCAAGCATATTTATTTGAGGACGGCCACGTTTATCTGTTGCAGCCTTGACATAAGACAACGAGAACCTTCTTCATTGAAGTTTGCGGCATCAATGATGGGACGCGTCAAAGTACGTTTTTGAGTCATAGTCTAGTACAGTGAATAATTGAATGAATAAATGAATGACATTGAACAAGCGAAAGACTGAACAAACGAATGAATGATCAAACAAAGGAACGAACAAAAGAAAGAAAGACTGAATGAATGAATAAACGAACGAACGAACAAACAAACGAACGAATAAATGAATGGATGGATGGATTGTTGCTAGGGTGATGGGATTGATGGATGGATAGATACATGAATGGATGGGTGGATGGATGAATGGATGCATGCATGCATGCATGCATGGATGGATGCATGCATGCATGGATGCATGGATGGATGCATGGATTGGTGGATGGATGGATATAATGAATGGGATGGATGGACGGTTGGATGGATGCATGGATGCATGGATGGATGGATGGATGCATGCATGGATGCATGCATGCATAGATGGATGCATGGATGGGTGAATGGATGGATGCATAGATGGATGCATGCATAAATGGATGGCTGGATGGAAGAATGGATGAATGGAAATAATAGATGGGATGGATGGATGGATGGATGGATGCATGCATGGATGGATGGATGCATGCATGGATGGATGGATGGGTGGATGGGTGGATGAATGGATATATTGGATGGGTGAACGGATGGATGGATGGATGGATGGATGACTGACTGACTGACTGACTGACTGACTGACTGACTGACTGACTGATTGACTGACTGACTGACGGACTGACTTACTGACTGACTGACTGACTGACTGACTGACTGACTGACTGACTGACCGACTTACTCATTGAATTGATGCATGGATGCATGAATGGTTGAATGAATGACGTTTTACGGCCTATTAGCCTTTGTAGGCTATGCAAGTCCATTGACTACAACAATCGCCTGGGCAGGTTGGGGTGGAAATCACTCCAGCACTATCTCCCTAGTTATTCGCCCTTTGTGAACAGCGTAGGAACACGCGGCGGGGCAACTCTTCCCCCATCAGGCAAGTTGTGGATTCACGCCCCTAAAAGCTCAAGAGACTTGTATACTCTGCGTCATGTCTCTAACTGTTGTAAGGCCGACTGGGAGGGCAGAGTGACCAGTAAACCTTTCGAGGAGTTGCCTGACTGGGGAGGGCGTCCGACCTCTTCCTCTCTCTCCAGGAAGGACAACGTATTGACCCATCCACGCCACGCCCCTTTCTCGCTGTAGCTCGCGTGGTATCACATGCAGGCGGCAAAATGGCTTCCACACGAACGCCGACTAACTCGTTACGTTGTATTCCGGACAGCATTTGTGTCTCAGTTTTGCCAGACAGTGATAAGATTTCTCAGACTGTGATAGACAGCGGTATGAATAAATACTACTCATGTTATTTAGACGAAATAAAGATCTATGAGCAAGAGGATTCAACGGTGGAGGTGACAGCTCGGGAAGTTGAATTGATGAGAAAGAAATATACCAACCACGCTCGATTCGACTGTGATATCAGACTGTGATAGACAGGGGTATGAATAAATACTACTCATGTTATTTAGACAAAGTTAAGATCTATGAGCAAGAGGATTCAACGTAGGAGGTGACAGCTCGGGACGTTGAATTGATGAGAAAGAAATTTACCAACCAAGCTCGATTCGAAGACTTGATCGAGACAGGGGTGAACCTTTGCTCTTTGCTTACGTTGCATGGGATATATTCTGTTCTAATCCTGGAGCTTTTTATAACCGTGCTCTACCCAAAATCTCAGAACTACCATCACGACAGACAAGCGGTGTAATGAGATGGTAATTTACATAAGCATCATCCTCGCAATGAAGCGTTACTGTACGTCTAACTTCACTCAACCCTCACGCTCCCTCCCGAAATTCGGTTCTTGAAGCCTAGAAATGAATAAACTTATGTTAAACAACAGTAATGTTCAATTTCAAATGCAGATCTGAGACTCACCCCCGCGCAGACTCCTTTGTTTTTACCAAGCCGGCTGAGATTTAGCTGATCGTGTGGCCGGCAGCACGCCTTGATCCACGCCATTGCATCGGCTCTTCTGCTTATTACAGAGGGAAATTGATGCAATTTGCCTCCTACTATTTTATCGGGATATCGTTGATCACCAGAGCATCTGCCCCACAGGCAATGAACAACCATTTTGTTGTGGTTCTGCGATAGGCTAGAACCGAAGCGAAAACGCCTGATGGAGTCAAAGAGACGCTGGATCCAGACAGTGCCGTATTTGTGATACCAGTGTGAGCCAGAGAAGTTTGCGCTAAAAATAGACTAGTTCCGCGCCAGCGATTGGCTAAGCCCAGCGACCGCGTGGGCCGTGTGGATGGGTCAATACCTCTGTCGGTCCAGGATCGGCCATTGGTACTTTGCACATTCTTTTTCATTGCAGACTGAGCCCACGTCAGAGTATGTTACCTGTGGATGCAGGTTTTCTGTTAAATTCCACAAGCCTGTATGTGATACTTGATCATCCTGAGTCGGTGATAACATTGTGAAATAAAGCTAGATTTTAATAATAAGATTTGATTTTTTTGTAATAGACAAAATTTATTCAGCCTTATATAATTATATAAGGCTGAATAAATTTTGTCTATTACAAAAAAAATCAAATCTTATTATTAAAATCTAGCTTTATTTCACAATGTTATCACCGACTCAGGATGATCAAGTATCACATACAGGCTTGTGGAATTTAACAGAAAACCTGCATCCACAGGTAACATACTCTGACGTGGGCTCAGTCTGCAATGAAAAAGAATGTGCAAAGTACCAATGGCCGATCCTGGACCGACAGAGGTATTGACCCATCCACACGGCCCACGCGGTCGCTGGGCTTAGCCAATCGCTGGCGCGGAACTAGTCTATTTTTAGCGCAAACTTCTCTGGCTCACACTGGTATCACAAATACGGCACTGTCTGGATCCAGCGTCTCTTTGACTCCATCAGGCGTTTTCGCTTCGGTTCTAGCCTATCGCAGAACCACAACAAAATGGTTGTTCATTGCCTGTGGGGCAGATGCTCTGGTGATCAACGAGATATATATATATATATATATATATATATATATATATATATATATATATATATATATATATATATATATATATATATACTTAAACTTTTTTCTTCATTACAGTTTGTGGACTTAATAGCCTCTAAATGCTGATAGACCCATAAGTCCCTTTCTTCCTCCCTGCCTTCCTTCCTTACTTCCTGTCTTTCTTCTTGCCTGCCTGCCTTCCTTTCTTCTTTTCTTCCTTCCCTCCTTCTACCCTAACGCTATGCCCCAACCCATAGGGGGTGTCTGTAATAAGATGACTGAGCGACGACCATTTTTTTCAATAATACACATACTGCATTTCTTCGTAATTAGTTTAAACGGAAATATGTAAATTGGGTTAAAACGTAAAATGATGACGTTCAAACTTTCGACAAAAAACGTATCTTGAGGGCCGGCCAACAGTCAGACTACTATCACGGTCATCAACCAACAGTCAGACTACTATCACTCTCATCAGCATACAGCCAGACTACTATCACTCTCATCAGCCAACAGTCAGACTACTATCACTCTCATCAGCCAACAGTCACACTACTATCACTCTCATCAGCCAACAGTCAGACTACACTCAAGCTCATCAGCCAACAGTCATACTACTATCACGCTCATCAGCCAACAGTCAGACTACTATCACGCTCATCAGCCAACAGTCAGACTACTATCACGCTCATCAGCCAACAGTCAGACAACTATCACGCTCATCAGCCAACAGTCAGACTACTATCACGCTCATCAGCCAACAGTCAGACTACTATCACGCTCATCAGCCAACAGTCAAAGGCATGCTCCTCCACAAGTGGTTTGATCGATTTTCTAAAGCAATCAAAAGGTATTTCGGGTTTCCAATAAAGTGATCGCTGTAGATAGTTATACGCAACTGTTTTGAAGGTTCTGGAATATGTTAGAATGTGGTGGTGGTGATGGTGTTGGTGGTGGTGGTGGTGGTGGCTTCGCGCCGTTGCCTAGTTACGTGACGTAGTGAAGTTGAATTCGCCTTTCGAAGTGTCACGTGACGACGTTCGAGCTATGTGGAAGACAATCGACTGAGTCCAAGGGCGCGTTGCTTAGCTTACCTCGTTGGCAAATAAAAGTCCGGTGTCAACATGTCAAGCATTACACTGTCTTTCACTTACTTACTGCC
>JAWQFJ010025899.1:20000-24753 GCA_034096865.1 Theodoxus fluviatilis | reverse complement strand
CAGGAATGACCAAGGACGTGGAGAGTGGAAGACAATAAATGTTTCCCCTTGGACAATCAGCAACACTATACTGCCCTCACACCAATGTGTTGGAAATTGTTGGCACAGCCGCTCAAGTTGTCTACATAACCTCAACTGCACCCTTGAGAATTTGACATCAACCGTTTAACACCAATGTTTCAATGTTTTTTAGTACTCTTGCCTGAGGGATTGACTTAGGGTCTAGTTTTCCTCTCGCTATTGGTGGTCCTTAAAGGATTTTAGGATTCAGTGCCTGCGAGCTATGTACGTATCGGCGGTATATTTCTTTCGACCGCGTTACTATATTTTTGTGTGTTCGGACCCGCGTCTCTCCCCCGGAACTTGAACATTTCCCTTGTCCCTCCCTCCCTCCACTCACGTCCGGACAATAGCTCCCCCGTCCCTCTCACCGAGTCCGCCGCCCTGGGGGGGGGATCTCCATCACATGATCCCTGTCACGGCGAGTGCCTACCATACCATTCTCTTTCTCATCTCTCAATCATTTTCCTGTTCATACATCCTCTGAGCAGCTAGCGCATTTGCTACAGCTTGAGAAGATGGCATCACATCGTGCTAGTTTGGTTCTTCTATAGTCAGATGTAAGTCTCCAATTCCCTCACACTTCACCCCTTCCACAGCCAAGTTCACCTCTCACCCTCACCCGACAGTGACAACTCACCCTCGTCTCCCTCACTTCCTTTCCATTCTCTTCCTCCCCTTGGTTGCTGTGCGCTTACCCGTATTCGTGTCGCTGTGGTTCCCCCGTCGTCTCATCGTCGCTCGTTTTCCCCTTCGTGCATGTCTCCTTCTGCCCTCGCTAGTGTGTCGGAGTGTGGGGGCAGTGCGCATGTCGGTTCGATTTGCGAGTTGACTTTGTATGTTGTCTATTTCCCGTGTTGGTGTGGTGTGTATTTCGTTGTGGTACTTGTAGTGTGTGTGTCGTTTTGGCGCTCCAGTGCCTGCCGTTGCCTACAAGAGCATTGGCGGTTGTGTGTTTGTTGGTTTGTGTGTGAGTAGCAGAGTCGAAACAGCCATATTCCCAAGAAAATGAATAATAAGTCATTCCTAATGTAGGCCGCCAACCACTTTCCTCCTTGAAAGAGTTGTCTTTTCAGGGGTCAAATACAACCATTTAAACAGGTAGTCACCATTCGGTACGATATCCGTTTGATACAGCTGAAACTGATGCTTATTTGTAGGAATGTAGAAGTGGAGTAGAATCATTTTAATTCTTTTTTACCGAGCTGTTAATCTACAGTCATCGTTATTCCAGTGTTTAGTTTACTCCGATTGAGCGCATGGGGCTATATACTTCATGGCATCCTAATGGCTGGAAACATTTTTCATTTTCGCGTTCCTCATGAAGTCTCTTTTTGACCTTTGTGTGCTGGACACTTTCACAGTCACACGTTTTATACGGCCAGAATAAGAGGTGGCTTGAACAAGATGCCACATCCCGTCGCCGATTAACATTCAATCTTTTATTATGAAAAGTGTAATATTGCGGGAATGGCCTAGTGAAGAAGAGGTGTGCTTTTGTGCTAAGGTGTTGAGTCGTTTGTTTGCCGAGTCCGTCGTTTGTCAGTATCGGAATGGTGAGTATCTCGCTCTAGGCGTAGACGATAAGGTAGTGACAATGGCTATAATGGTGCCTCGTTTTGGACAGTAAAAAATGGGTTCGGCACATGTGGTCACGACAACGATGGTCCATCTTTCGAATATTCGTTCAGATTGGACACGTTCACAAGAGAATAGGACAGCGAGGCAAGTTCATTAGTTGACAAAACTGAGGAGGACTACAAAGTGAGTTGTGGAGACGGTACATATAGTCACACACTCTCGTCGGGGTGAACGATTTTTTCGGTACCTGCCGATATATCATTGGTGTGTCCCTCTTGTGCTTTTCTCTGGGCTCGGCGGAGCGACATCTTATGTATGAGCAGTAAATATTACTGATCACGACGGTTTTTGTGTGGTTGCGATGCACAACCTATCTAATACCCGACATGTTGCTCCATCTGCTTGCTACTTTTAGCTTTGTCCCTCCTGGTCATCCCAATGAAAATTAAAATTCCGCAGGGGAGGCGGAGTCCGAAGTTTGCGAGTCTTGAAAGTACTCGCACCGATAGTGTTGGAAGTTTTTGCGACTACAAAGCCGTAGCGCCTCATTTCCTTCATAATTTTTCCTTTGGCTGTGCTTTCATCTCGACTTCCTTGCCTTTATTAGTTAGTCTTCCTGTATCTTCACGCAATTTCTACTTTCTATCACATTGTTTTCTCGTGTTTTGTCTCATTTATCTTATTCTTCGTCCTTTATTATTCTACTTTTAACTGTTTGTTCATTCTCATCTTATATAAATCATCCTTCATTTCTTATGTCCCCGTTCACTTCTATCTTCTTACTTTTCCTTGGACGCACTTGCCCTTACCTTTTTATCAGTCTGTCGGCTCTCCAGTGCCTTTACTTCCTGCTTTTCTCACTTTGTATGGCGGTCTTAACTTTTGTTCGCTAATGCAAGTCTTGACTCCTTGCCGGCAACCCCTGCGTCTCCCATCTCAGGATTATGCATTTTTATCATATTTATATCATGTTTATGTTTTGTGTGTCTTGAATGACGTTGTCCCTCGGACATTTGGGTTTTGGCAGAGGTTCGGTCGTGTGGCTATTTTAAATTAACTCATGTCCGTGGGAGCGGAGGCAAACACAGTGTCGTTTTTGACAGCTACGTGTGCGTGAAAAGGAGTCGGTTGATATAGGTAGAAGTTTGAGTTTATCTCTTTGGAGATTTTTTGTTTTTGGTGTCACAGAACGTTGAAATGTATTGTTTCCATTCAACAAACATCGCATAGTTTGTGTGGGGGGTCATTGGTGCTGTTCTGGTTTTTGCTGTATTCGATCTTGCTTATTACATTTTTTTAATCTACAGTGTGTGTGCTTGTGTGTGTCGTTGTGTGTTGTGTGTGGTGTGTGTGTGTGGTGTGTGTGTTGATGCTTTTCTCGTTGTTATGCGTGCTTAATTGTATACCCGCTTGTATGGTGTGTGGCCATTTTCGCGTTTGTTGTGGTGTGTGTGTGTTCTTGTGTGTGGTGTGTGTGTGTGTGATGTCGTGTTATTCTTTCCTATTGTGAATCATGCTGGCACTAATTGTCTTCCGCTTGACTTGTGTGTTTAGGGTGGTTGGATGGTGCGGCTGTGCGTTTTGAAGTCCCGGTGTGTAATACCAAAAACTGTGGGTCGCTGTAACCTTCCTTCAAACGCACCACCGGCTGGTCCCGCGACGAACACGGCAACACTACGATGCAAGCCGATCAACCCACACACACACACACACCACACCACACACACACACACACACACACACACACGCATGCACACACATACACACGGATACAAGCACGCACGAAAACACACACACACACACACACACACACACACACACACACACACACACACACAGAGATTAAAAATGTAATCAAAAAGATCGTACAGCAAAACCCAACCACAAACTGTGTGTAATGAAACAAACATTCACGTTGAAAACAAAAATCGCAAAGATAATCAACTTTAATTCAACCGGACTTTCACGCAGTGCTTCAAACGCACGTGCCTCCTCTCCCACGGCGTTGCCACACCGCTCTGCAACCCGACACGTCATTCAGACACACAAACATAAACATTATAAATATGAAAAAATGAAGTGGAGTCAATGCAGCGAAAAAGTTAAACCGCAAGTGGGTGGGGACTTGGGTGAACGCTCGCTTTTTCGCATTTTCTTCTGCTCTGAATTTTTTTTAATGACCAGAATACTGAAATCTCTGAGAAACTCCTGGTTGACGACAGGACCAGCTAAAAGAGTGTTGTCCGAGAAGGGAGGGACAAAGCTAAAAGTAGCAGCAGATGGAGAAAAAGAAGGATGGGTGGAATTTTTACAGTCCATCAGCCTTTTTTATGGCTATGTAAGGCCATTGGGCACGAAAATCACTAGAATAGTTTAGAGCATGTCGTCTCGATTTCTCAAGTCATTCATATTTTACAGAGGGAGCGAGGGAGGGGGGGAGAGGGGAGGAGGGAGGGAAGGAGGGAGGGGGGGAGGGAGGAAGGGGAGGAAGGAAGGAAGGAAGGGAGGGAGGGAGGGAGGGAGGGAGGGAGGGAGGGGGGGAAGGGGGGAAGGGAGGAAGGGGAGGGAGGAAGGAAGGAAGGAAGATAGGGAGGGAGGGAGGGAGGGAGGGAGGGAGGGAGGGAGGGAGAGAGGGAGGGAGGGAGGGAGGGAGGGAGGGAGGGAGGGAGGGAGGGAGGGAGGGAGGGAGGGAGGGAGGGAGGGAGGGAGGGAGGGAGGGAGAGAGGGAGGGAGGGAGGGAGGGAGGGAGGGAGGGAGGGAGGGAGGGGGGGAGGGAAGAAGGGGAGGGAGGAAGGAAGGGAGGGAGGGAGCGAGGGAGGGAGGGAGGGGGGAAGGGAGGAAGAGGAAGGAAGGAAGAGAGGGAGGGAGGGAGAGAGGGAGGGATGATGATGATGATGATGTCCACTTGTATGGCGCACATATCCATGCTGGCAGCATGCTCAAGGTGCAGGAGATTGGGGGGAAGGGAGGGGGGGAGGGAAGAAGGGGAGGGAGGAAGGAAGGGAGCGAGGGAGGGAGGGAGGGAGGGAGGGGGGAAGGGAGGAAGAGGAGGGAGGAAGGAAGGAAGAGAGGGAGGGAGGGAGGGAGGGATGATGATGATGATGATGTCCAC
>JAWQFJ010025899.1:0-15000 GCA_034096865.1 Theodoxus fluviatilis | reverse complement strand
CCAAATCGAGATGTAAAAAAAAAAAGAACTTATGAACAGGGTGCACATACGGGTTACCTTGTTTGCTTCAAAATACAAGGACCTTTGGCTGCAGGCCTCAGAATGGTGAAGTGCCTCAAAGTATTCTGCAGAGCGCTGCAAGTGCAGCCGCTGCAACTGTCGCTGCAGAAGTTGCCGCTGCAAATGCCACGTCTGTATCTATTTCAGATGAGCGATGCCCTAAATATAAAGTGGCAACAACACCTCAGCTAAGACTTCTAAATTAAGACCTGCTTAGGGAAGACCACTCTCGGGGACATTTGATCTCCTCTGTGCTGTGAAAAAACTAGGCGGAGGGCACATGTATGTGACTACACCCCAGTAAAGTGGAGGCAAGGGCATGCAAAACTGTCCTTGAAGCGACCTTTTCGCCTCTCAGCGTTTTGGTCCAAATGTTCCCGGTTTCTATGTCTCACTCTGAGATACAAACACACATATGTGTTCATGCTTGGAAAAAAATGCAACCCCTCTTAGGCACGGATGAAAACAAAGACAGCTAATAACACATCAGGATATTAAAAAGTAAGGAACGAGAAAATAAGAAGAAAAAAACGCTCATTCTGCTCTCTCATTTGTCTTTTAGGACATTAGAAAACCTAAATTTTTGCCACACACCAACAACATAAAATGTGCGTTAAAAAAATTCCGATGACCTTGAGATTCGTATAAGAGAAGAGAGGGGAAAAAACCCTATTCATCTTTGATCTAGAAACGTAAACATGATCAAGAAACCCATAGTCCCGTTTTTTGTGTTTTTCCCCGCACAATGTTCAAACAAAGGAAAGGAAAATTGGGAAGTTCTCGTGCTACTGGAGCAGGTCTGTGATTGAAGAACATTACAAAACTTGAGTCAGACCCTTAAATCATTTCTTGAGAACCAAATCCTACGAGACTTTTATGTTTCCTCCAACATGTTTGATGTCCCATATATTTTCTGTGATATTAAGTGTGCATTCATTTATTCAAATGTTTAAACACAGAATGTTCAGAGCACTCGAACGTCTGCCTGAAGAACGCGAGTTCGGTGCCCGTCCTAAGTCAGAACTTTTTACCGATTCCAAGAGATTTTCTTCTGAACACGAAGAACATTTAAATACAGAAGAAATTAGCCCGGTTTAATAAATTTCTTAAACATATTAAACAAACGAAATCCAGGACATATTCAGACGAAATCAGCAAAATGAATTTTAAAGATAAATAACTTGTTTGCAGGTCAGAGTTCCCGTAAGAAATGTTTTACATATGTGAAAAGGCACGAAGTGAAAATGTTAACATTTCCAGCTCTTTACTACAACAGAAGTCTACCTGATACAACTCGTGTGATAATAAAAATAAATATGAGGTTTGACCGTTTAACTTTCTGGGGGAACAACATGGCAAAGACACCTCAATGTCGGCTGGTTGACCATGTGGTAACGTATGACAGCCTATTCCTTCTCATTAAAACCCAAATAAGAATCTCAAGAACAGAAACAACATCTTCAACATGACAACGTGAGTCTCTCAACTCTTTATGCAACAACAACAAAAGTAATGATGACAGGTCACTTAGAGCAGTCCGCGACGGTTGCAATTACGTCTACTGGGTCATTTCAAACGACAAGATTGTGAAATGGAGTTTTGATTCACAGCGTTTCTCAACAAACACTGCAAGATCATTCAATATGGCAGCTGATTTAACTAATGTACAACTTAATGGGTAAAATCTGCTTAAAAGATATGGAACTACATCGATGTATCGAGCAATTCAGTACAGCAAATGCAGGAAAATAGTTTTTCCCGCCATTTTCTTTGTGTGATCAAGATTCCATTACTGCCATTATAACCACCGCATTGGTCAGGTTAATCCATCGTCATTGTAATTCTCGTCACTATCCCCTTCAAATCTTTGCTGTTACAGTACCAGCATCTATCTATCCTTGCAATGTTCGCGTCTATGCGTCACTAGCTTCATCCATGTCTCAATGCCCAGAATTGTACAACCATGAATTACTTTCGCTTAGCATAATTATTGCTTTGCATTTATCTTCTGAGGTTATCATATCAGTTCCCATTTTGAGTATCCGCCTAAAGATGCTATCATCGCTATCAAACACACAGACAGCAGTACTCATAATGCAAACAAGGACGAGACCAACATCACTTCAGCTGGCATCGACAGGAGTGGTAAAATAATCACTATAACATATTTTATTATGCTATTGTGTGACAGCATTTCTTATGAGACAGATAAAGAAATTTATATTATTATGCTAGAATTTATGTCCCAACCACGCACAACAACCAAATAAACTTTTTAATTCTGACTGTAAAACTGAAACAGGTGATAACAGAGACGCCGGGCGGCACGCCACCTCGTACAGAGCCAGACATTACTTCCCGGAATTTCTTCCCTCCAGTTATTCCCCACCCTCCCACCACTCCTCACAATTAATAATCGCAAAATGAATGGATGAACTATTACGGCAAATATCACTGAAAATCGGCAGAGCTGGAAAGAGTAGGAGCAAGACATGTCTTCATTTTCCTAGACAATCGTCTTTTTCTCATCGCGAAGCGAGACGCGACAGGTCGGTCTATTCCTACCCCCAATCCACAGGGAGATCCGGCTACCCTCATCAGGAAAGCCTCTCCCGTCTAGGTATGACAAACTCTACCAAGAGTGGAGGCAAACTGAATTATGAATATATTTTTGCAAACTTATCTTTCGAACGCGATGCACTCATTGTTATGTAGCAGCACACGACTGAATGCGGCATTCTAATCGGCAGATCGAATACAATAGGAAAAATCTACGCTGCAAACTGCTTAGGTGGGCAGAAATAAAGTAGTGATTTCAATAAGTCGGTAACGCGCCGAAGAAGATGCTCCACCAGCAAAGGGAAGAAGGATAGGGAGAGAGCACGAGCACAGAGACACACGTCACATGTATACCACGGCACGATCAGTGACTGACTGACAGTCGTACCTGGATGAAACGCCATCATCACGGTGAGCTCCTCAACTCTCGAACCCTCTTCTCTCCAAGGCAGCAGGCTGAGCCAGCATCACCATGGATGCGGCTGGTGTCTGTACTGCACTCACAGATCCACCACCGATACAGTAGCAACCACCTCGGCACCAGCAGGGAACTAGCTCAGCGCGCCTGCCCTCGCCCTTTTCTTCACCGCTCTTTCCCTGTCGCTCGCTTGCTCGCTCGCTCTCTCACCCCACCCCTCTTTTCTGAACTGTCTCGCTTCTGCTTGAGCGCACACCGCGCACGGCAAACCAGCTAGGCTTCGAAGGCCTGCTGAGCACCGGAGAACCATGCTCCAATGTGGGTTGCGGTTAAACATAGAGCTACACGACCACAGGCCTAATGTAGGTCAGCAGGTAGCAGCTATCTCCACGGCCAACCGGCTCCACCAATAGAAACCGCCACCGCGGCTGACAGAGGTCGCAGAGAGTAGGTTTTGGGGAAGCTCGGCTGGCTCGTTGCCAACGCAGAGGTCAGCTTTCAATTCTACGGCAACCAGCGAGGTAGATAAAGGGAGAGGATCTACGGGCAAAATGTGCAGAAAGGTCTCGCGAAGTTGCCAGATTACAACCGGCTCGAACGTGTTGATGAAATGAACTGCAGGTCGATCCCGGTTTGTTTCAGTTCTTCTCTTCCTTTTTTATTCTAAGCCTTGTCCTCCTCCACGGAGACACTCGAGACGCAAAAAAGGCGGATATACTTTACGCCCACTCAAGTGGGCGGGGGTGCAAGGGGTAGGGAGGGGAAAGAGGGGGTGAAGTGGGGTCGGGAGGTGGGGTGAGGCATGTCAGTTTCAGACCCTGTGGTGGTGTGGGAGGGTGGATACAGGCACCTTGCAGAAACCATCCCTCACCCCCCGGAGTCGATTTCAGAGGAGTACCAGAATTTCAGAGAGTGCAGTTGAAATTGTGGACGGTGGGGAAGGGGGAGGAGACGATAGCAGTGGTGGTGGTACGGCGATGGTGGTAGAGGTGGCTACAAAGGTGGTGGTGACGGCAGAGGTGGTAGTTGTGATAACGGAGGTGCTGGTGGCTGCTATCTTGGTGGTGGTAACTGCACTACTGGTGGAGGGAAAGGTGGTAGCTGAGTGGTGGCGTTCAGTGTGGTGTTGGTTGTGGTGGAAATAATGGAAGCTGTAATAGAGATCGAGGTGGTAGTGGGGGAGGAGGCAGTGGAAGTGGTGGCGGTGATGGTGGTAGAGAGGAAGCGGTACTGAAAGAGTTAATGGTAGTGAGTAGTTGGCGATGGTGACGGCAGTGGTAGAGGTAGTGATAGTGGTGTGGTGGTGGTGGCAGTGGTGAAGGTGGTACGAGTGATAAGTAGTGGAGGTTGTGGTAATGGTGAGGCCGATGGTATTGGTAGTGTAGGTGGTATGAGGTGGCAGTGGTATATTCAGTAACGATAGAAGTGGTGTCTGGTGCAGGTAGTGAGGCAGTGATAGGGGTAGAGGTGGCGATGGTGACAAGTGCATTGAATGTAGGTAGTGGAAGTGGAGGGAGTGGTAGCGGTTGTGGTATGTAGTGGCGGCAGTGGTGGTGGTGGTGGTGGAGGCTGTGATATGTTGTGGACGTAATGGAGGAAGTGGAAGTGAAGGCAGCGGTAGAGGAAGTAGGAGTATGTAGTGGTAGTCGGTAGGGGTGGCGTGCCTTACAGCGCACCCCCACTCCTGATAAGGTCAGCTGTACTAGGTCAGTTGGCGCGGGGTACTGCCACTACTACGGAAATAGCGCGCTATCTGTTTCTACTGCGGATTAGCTCGGGGCCAGATTAGCTGAGTGCGCAGGAGCCCAGCGGCACGGAACGGGTCGCTTTCATCCCGGATAATTCTCCACGCGGGCACGCTGCCAAATGGGTCTCTCTTTGACAGAGCGCAGTCTCGCAACTGTCGACAGAGAGCCCCGCCCTGCCTGGTCGCATGACAGTAGGACGAACAGCAGGGATAACAACAAGTTTCGAGAAAGGACGAGAGCAAGCAGTAAAAGCGGGGAGCGAATCCCAGCACGGCGTAGCGCTTCCTAGCACTTGCTATGTTGCTACGCCTAGCACATTTAGCACTTGCTATGTTGCTATGCCTAGCACATTTAGCACTCACAGGCTGTGACTTTGAACAGAGACATATGACAGTTTAGTAAACCAGCGGCAGGATTCGATTATCTGGTTTGTTGTGGGTATTTCAAGAGACGATATCCGCGATGTCTATTTATTTAATACATTTCAAATGGTGTTCATGCTAAACGCGTACGCACACACGCGCGCACGCACACACAAAACAATTACACACACACGAGCGAGTGAGCGAGCGAGAGAGAGAGAGAGAGAGAGAGAGAGAGAGAGAGAGAGAGAGAGAGAGAGAGAGAGAGAGAGAGAGAGAGAGAGAGAGAGAGAGTCAGTCATTAACCAAAGGAAAAGATTATGCCAAAACTCAAGTAATAAGAAACTGAATAGGAGTGTTTGCCTATTCTCAACAACAAAAGCTATTGTTCCACTCACACAACATCACCCGCTGCATGAATTCTTGCTTTTACCAAGACCATACATCGTTCCGAAGCACGAAATCCATATATAAAGTATAAATTAAAAAATGGCTAATAAAACAATTTAAACCTTTGAAAACCAACCAACCGGATATTGGGTAATGTATTTCGACCAAGACAAATAGATATAGGAAATGTGAGGAATCTTGTTTAACTTTTGGACTTTACGAGAACTGTCTTAAACACCGCTTGTGTTACAAACCTTGACTGCCTCTCGACAAAGAATACAGCAACTTTTTGAAACCGGTGTGTGTGTGTGTGTGTGTCTGTGTGTGTGTGTGTGTGTGTGTGTGTGTGTGTGTGTGTGTGTGTGTGTGTGTGTTTGAGTGTGTGTGTGTGTGTGTGTGTGTGTGGTGTGTAGTGTGTGTGGTGTGTAGTGTGTGTGTGGTGTGTGTGTGTAGGTGTGTGTAGTGTGTGTGTGTGTAGTGTGTGTGTAGTGTGTATGTGTAGTGTGTGTGTAGTGTGTGTGCGTGTGAGTGAGAGAGTGAGTGAGAGAGAGAGAAAAACAGACTGAGACAGAGAGAGAGAGAGAGAGAGAGAGAGAGAGAGAGAGAGAGAGACTGAGACAGAGACAGAGACTGAGACAGAGACTGAGGCAAAAACAGAGGCACAGACTGAGGCAGAAACAGAGACAGAGGCAGAGGCAGAGACAGAGACAGAGGCACATACTGAGACAGAGAGGTGTTGTCAATTGTTTGCTGTCATTCAAATTCTACAATGAGGTTTCTTTGTGTCAAAGCCGCTAGTTCTCTCGAGAACGACGTACCATTAGCAACCGATAGCAATAGAGCATGGATTCAATAAGCATGGATGGCTGACTGTGGCGTGTAGAGACATAAGTTCGCCGATAGCCTCGTTTTCAATATTGTTCTGATTGCACTTCCGGTTGCTCCGCTTTCAATGCCCGATGCCTTTGTTAGTGTAAACACCTGGCGAAAATCACGATGTTTGTGTCTTAGTTTTAGCCAACTTAATTTTTTCTCCGCATAAGTCAGTGGGAAAATGGGTCTAGTTTGTAACCCTGTGTTCAGTTTTGTTGTCAGCCATTTCTGAAACGCCTAGTTACTTCCAGAGTCAACCACAGTGTGTTGCGAAATGAGTGACAGTGATACAAGAGCTGCCGTGGTTCCTAAACCAATATCAAGGAGGGCGAACAGTACTTCAGATGGAGCCAAGTGTTGTGTTGTTGATTGTAAGGTATCATCAGTGGCATGCAGGGGACTTTCTTTCGTTGTAGTTCCAAGAAAAGGTGTCAGTGAAGCGAAAGACAAATGGAGATCAGCCATCATTACTAAAATTGATCGAGTGGACGAAGCATTCAACCCAGACATGGCCAAGATCTGCAGTCGACACTTTGACGATGCTTGCATCAAACGAGGTACGTTTCTTTTATTATAATTTCTTTCGGTGGGATGTGGGTGTGTTAGACGTCTTTTGTCTTTGAAATCAAAACTAATCTTCACCTCATCTTGGACAGAACAGCGTACATTCTTCGCGCACTTCTATTTATAGCTGACGCGCGGACCTCAGCGACACCAGGAATTCGCTCCACAGTGGCGTCCGTAGTAGCAGACGAACTATAGATAGCCTGACCAAAGTGCTTTGTTTTCCGTCAAAAGTGGAATGAAAGGTCGGGGAACGAGGAACACAATCAGACGCAATGAAATCATCAGCCACGGCCATGCCATCCCTACTGCATTCCGTCACACACGCTTTCACTCACACAAATAGGCGCGCGCGATCTCGAGCCATTTAAACTGCGATCGCTCACTTTCGTCCCCACCTCCTATGCCTTCCACCCTCACGCCAACGTCGAGATCGAAATGACAGCAGACATTCACACAACATCTACACGAACATTTACACACAGACGACGCACACACTTACACACAGACTCTGTACTTCTCTCGCTCACCTTCAAGCAGAGTCGGGCTGGCGAGGCAGGGAAGCGAGCAAGCAGTCCGAACAGCCTGATCAAAGTGCTTTGTTTTCCGTCAAAAATGGAATGAATACCTTTTTTTTAAACTGCAAAGTGTGTCTGGGATGCCTGCAAATGTACTTACAGTTTCAACTGATGGAATAAATCATCAGTGTTTGAACAATTATCTGTTTTACTTAGCATGAGAATTCGCTCGACAGCAGAGTCCATAGTAAGCCGAGTAACCGGAAGTGCAACCAGAACAATGTTGAAAACGAGGCTATCGGCGAACTTCTTATATGACACAGCACGTGCAGGCTGAGCGAGCCAGCCGTCCTTATGGTGTAATGTACATGCAATAGAGCAAGTGCTACGAAGCGCTACGGCACATAGAGACCTGCTCATGCACGTAATAACACTGGCTAAGTGCCCAAATTGTCGATGCAGCTCAGCAAGTGTGAAACGCGATGCCAGGGGAAGAGACGGGCATATAGGCAGGTGACAAAAGCGGCACACATGCTGGCAGAAACCCTGCTGCGGTCACGAGTTAAAACATCGCCTGAGGGGGCTCGTGCGTGAGGAATGAAGATGACTAGACCTGCTGTTGCTTCAAGTGCAAACATGGGGCAGTTTATGGTTTACAGCAAGATTGAGGGCTGGCAAAGTCGACTCTTTTCAGGCAGGGACTATGAACGCAATATGCTTCGTGGTAGAGCGCCGATAAATCAGACAATAGTGCAAGGAAATTTGACAGTGAAGCAAGGCGACTGGGAAGTGGGAATGTTCTTACCTTCACATTTCTTCGCAACTGTGGTGGGGCCCCAGATGTAATCCTTGCCTGCAAAACACAAAGTGGAGAACAGATCAGATTTGAAACAATTCACATCGCATAGTGTCACCGTTCCTGAAAGAAAATTTCCAGAATGCTTTTCACTCACTGCTGTACATAACTACGAAAAACATGACTGTTTAAACCGAAATTCCACTTATGTACATCAAAGGATTCACCCAAAGGAAGAGAATAACAAGAAAACAGTACATTCATCTACACATTCGACAACCACTTCATTTCGACTGACTCCCATACACTTACAGTGAAACTGCCGACAAGGCATACAGAGGCGTGACCCTGTGTGCACCTGCGCGGCACAGTGGCCTTGCCCGACCTAGGGTGACCCCGTCCACACAGTGACCTTGCTTACATCAAGTGTGACCTCCCGGGGATGGGTCGGTTTCCCTTCCTTGCATACAGATACGCCAAGTTACCCCAATACTTATTGCGGATTACCATTCTAGTCCACTAGAGACTTCGCCTGCCGGCGAAAGAGTCTCTAGCACAGTTTATATCACATGATGGAACTATTCCGTCCGGAATATTAATAAGGTCACACGAGAGGCTTGTGGGATAGCACTCTGCTCCCTGACATACGCCGTTAAGGTAGTCCTAAGACTATTTCGCACACAACTCATAAATTACGCTTGTTGAGGCAATAAACAAGCGTTCATTCGATAAAATAAAATGTTTGTATTGAAATGGAAATAAGTTTTGACATCTGAATTATTTCTGTAAAAAGTGGAAACAAGAAGGGCAAAGCCCATACGACTCACATGCTTGACCTTGACCTTTATATGACCTTGACCTTCAGGTGCCCTTCAAGGTCAAGGTCAAACAACTAAACCTACCAATGACATCATACACAAAGAAATGCTTTACACATTTTTCCTACCAAAATACATGTGACCTTGACCCAAGGTCAAGGTCATCCAAGGTCATGCAACACAAAGCTCTTAATTCAAGACATAGGAAGCACAATGGTGCTTATTGGCACTTTCTACCATGAGATATAGTCACTTTTAGTGGTTCACTACCCCATTTTGGTCACATTTCATAAGGGTCAAAGTGACCTTGACCTTGATGATATGTGAACAAATGTGTCTCATGATGAAAGTATAACATGTGCCCCACATAATTATAAAGTTTGAAACAGTTATCTGCCATAGTTCAGGGTCAAGGTCACTTCAAAATATGTATACAATCCAACTTTGAAGAGCTCCTGTGACCTTGACCTTGAAGCAAGGTCAACCAAACTGGTATCAAAAGATAGGGCTTGCTTTGACCTATATACCACTTGTAGCTAAGGTCGCCATTCTCAATAACGTGGGAGAAAATTGGGAAAATGTGAAAAATGACTGTTTTTGAGACCACATTTATGGCTCCTGTGACCTTGACCTTGAAGCAAGGTCAAGTCACTATGTATGTTTTTTGAGGCCTTGTCATCATACACCATCATGCCACATTTGGTGTTGATAGACTTAATATTCTCCGAGAAAAATCCAACGTTTAAGTTTTTTACGCCCGGACGGACGCCCGGACGGACGCCCGGACGACACGGCTCAGTACATAGACTCACTTTTGCTTCCCATGTGAGTCAAAAAATCAGTATCCAGGGCTCTTATGCATAAAAGCCTAGTGAAGCTTTAGTTGCCAACTGAACGTCACAGTCTGCAATGCATGAAGCCTGATTTTTGGTCATTTTGACGGTAGTTGACGCCGATATTTCGACTGCATCAAGAGGTGGACGGAATCCATAGTCGCCAACAATTTGCACAATTAAATGGCGGACCTGTCTACAGTTCGCACAGAAAACGCTGTTATTTTGGGATACTAGAAACCCATCCAAAGAAAATGTAATCAATGAACAGCATTAATTTATCAAAGCTGCATATTGAATGCAGCAATAGGTCGTGAAAGCTTCTACATTTTAAAAATGGAAATGCAGGTCGACGCATCTACACGCCGAAGCATCTGTTGACATTGTGTACAAAGCTAGTGTTGTCTGATGCCACGAAAACGATACATTTAAATTGCATCTGCGTTATGAAAACACGGTTCAGATTAAATTGCTTTATATTTGTAATTGAGAAAATGTGTGTCGATGTACGCCAGGGTTTCACGAGTTTGGTAGGAAAAGTGCGAGCTCAGGCTGGAGCGAGAACGTAAAATTAAGTCAATAGGAAAAGATGACAGCGTTCACGTGTGTGATTGATCGGCAACTGCAACAAAGGAGATGGGACAGAATATCAAGTGCACGAATCCGTTCGATAATGAAGAAATATACAATATATTTATATTTTATTCTCAAGAAATATTGGAAATTACAAATGAGTTTCACGAGGACTTGCATGCGCACATAATACGTTATCTGACAACAAGCAGACGACAGCCAAAGACGCTTGCACATGCGCACTCAGACGGGATTCCATGGGTTTCAACCTAGTTAGTTACTACGTCACAACATTTAGTTGGCAACTTCGAAGTCGGATCCAAGTCGACTTTCATGCATCTCAGGGACCGGACATCCATAGTTGCCAATTTGGAACTGAGCCGTCGTTACCAACTATTCTGGTGGGCTTTCATGCATCAGATCCCAGAACGAGCTAGTTTTGGCACAATGCTGTAATGCGAAGGGTCAGGTCTATTGCGCATTCATTGCGAACTGCGCCAGAGTAACTATTGACTCGGGTTCACAAAATGGCGGATTACAAACATCTCACATAGGAACCGCCGCTTTTAGAAGACTACAAAGCACCTAAGGAACATAGTCGACATAATTCTGCGGGGTTTTGCCTCTGCATACATGGGCATTTCTTTGTCAGCGAGAAGTACGGGCATTCGCTCGCTGTTTTCGGCAAAAAGGCAATTTCGTAGAATACACTGTAGCCAGCCCTGGCTAGCCCTGGCATCCAGCCCTGGCCCAGCCTAGAAATGTCCATTGGGTCCAGCACTGGCCAGCCCTGGCATCCAGCCCTGGCCAGCCCTGGCATCCAGCCGTTGGGAACTGGGATCCAGGGGTGATCCAGGCCTGGTATTATTGCCTTAATTATGACCTGCATGGGTTCCAGGGGTGATCCGGTCCAAGCCCGATAAACTGTCTTGAATCCTTCACTTGAATAACTCGAGCATTTTCTTGAAAAGGAGAAGAATTCTCCAGCAGCCATGCCAGATACAGAGAGAGAGAGAGAGAGAGAGAGAGAGAGAGAGAGAGACAAACACACAAATACACATGTATCCACATAAACACACACACATGCACACAGAGCGCGCACAGCACACACAAACACAATGAGAGAAGGCAAAAATTGTATAGATTGAATTCAGATTCCAGAAATATCTTACTAAGTGTAAATAACCTTACATGAAAAACAAAGTCATTGATTGACAAGTAACGACATTTATTAGAATTTATCACGCATGAAAAGAACCCGCATGAGTTACATGAGTATTCAAAATATATTCATAGACTTCTAGATTTACTTATACTTCGAGGTTAGAGATAGCTGGTTTGCTAAATCTATCTATCTGTCTAAGACAATCAATGTTCCATTCTTCCATTTCCTTTCCACTTTCTGCCTACGCATTTTGTTGGGTGGTCTGCGTGCCCGGTCTGTTGCTCTTGCCGCCTTTCTGCCTATCCCGCCAGCAGCTCAGCCACTCTCCAAGGTAAGATGTGTATATCTTCCTCTCGACTTGATGTCGTTCTGAGACAGCATCTGTCAAAACAAATTGGTGAATAAGAATGATATATTTGTGAACAAAGCACAGCTCCAAATAGCAAAACTAAAGCTTCTTCATTCTTCCGCAATAGCTCAGCATTCCATAATCTATAATAACAAATGCGTACAGATAGGTTATATTGCCCCTGAAGAGCTGGCGTCATCAGGGTCTTCCCTGCCATCTGGAGAAGGACTTTGAAGGTTCCCCCCCCCCCCCCCCCCCCCCAGATTAGAGATGTGGCGCTCCTGAGGAACAAAAGTTGACCAGATTAAGTACAAAATCATGTATATAAACATGGACAACACTAAAAAAATTACTATACTAAATCTAGATATCGACAAACGGAAATCCGCTGTGAGACGGTAGAGGCGAGACAGAATATGGACAGGAATGTGCTATCGAAATGCGGAACATCTGGCAATATGCAGGAAGTTTATCAATAAATAGTATGGCTATAGAAGAAAGTGTCAGAAAGTTTTGGAACTAATAGTCCTCAGGAGGTGAGGAGGAGGAGGAGGAGGAGGGAGAGAGAGAGAGAGAGAGAGAGAGAGAGAGAGAGAGAGAGAGAGAGAGAGAGAGAGAGAGAGAGAGAGAGGAGTTTTTCAGAATGACATGGTAGTAATAAATGTGCATAGTATGTTATAATTTCAGGCTTCATATTTCACACACAGACATCACACATACACACAAACAGACACCACAAAGGTACACAGAGAGACATCACAAAGATACACAGACAGACATCACACAGACACACAGACATACATCACAAAGATACAGAGAGAGAGAGAGAGAGAGAGAGAGAGAGAGAGAGAGAGAGAGAAAGAGAGTCAGTATAATTATCGCAAGAATTATACATGTACAATTTCTTAAACATACTAAAATGGGTAGATAGTTTACCAGAGAAGCAAAATGTAAATATGGAACTTGAAGTAGCTACAATGACACATACATAAAAAACAATTTTCTAAACATCCAAATGTTAAAAACAAATAACATACATGTAGGCCAAAGCCTCTTGGTGTATACTCCCTCCCCTACTCCCCCAGAGAGAGAGAGAGAGAGAGAGAGGAGAGAGAGAGGAGAGAGGGGGGGGGGGAGGGAGAGCTGGGGGAAGGGGGAGGAAGGGAAGAGAGAATGAGAGTAAGAGGGTGGGTGGGTGGGAGAGAGAGGGTGGGGGAGAGGGACGGAGGGAGAGAGGGAGGGAGGGAGGGAGGGAGAGGGGGAGAGAGAGAGGGAGAGAGAGAGAGAGAGACAGGCAAGCAGGCAGGCAGGCAAACACATACAAAAACCTCATGTAATTGGATTGAACACGGTTTGAGTTATCTCCCCTTTGACCACATCCGTGGCACTGTAGAACAGCAACACTGACGATTGCAATTGGGTGATATAGATTTTAAACGGAAAACTTACTGTCTACAGTTTGTTGACGAGCAGGAGATGGAGGAAGGGGAAAAGGACGAGGAGCGCGCTGTGGCATCAGTTGATTTCCAAACGTCTGCTGTCCAGTCAGTGGTGAAGGGGTAGGTTTCGTCAGGGCTCCTGAAAGCATTTCATATTTCAGTCATAGACGCCACCGACTGGTGAAGCACGGTGGTTAGCGCGTGCGCGCGCGCGCACACACACACAGAGAGAGAGAGAGAGAGAGAGAGAGAGAGAGAGAGAGAGAGAGAGAGAGAGAGAGAGACAGAGACAGACAGAGAGAGAGAGACAGACAGAGAGAGAGAGCGAGAGAGAGAGCTAGAGAGAGAGAGAGAGAGAGAGAGAGAGCTTTACAAACAAACAAACGAACTTTATTTTACAAGGGTAGTGAATTAGGCAGTAGTGCCTTTCTTACATTCAGCTCTTGAGGCAAAATCTTCAAATGTGGTGTGTGTGTGTGTGTGTGTGTGTGTGTGTGTGTGTGTGTGTGTGTGTGAGAGAGAGAGAGAGAGAGAGAGAGAGAGAGAGAGCTAGAGAGAGAGAGAGAGAGAGAGAGAGCTTTACAAACGAACAAACGAACTTTATTTTACAAGGGTAGTGACATAGGCAGTAGTGTCTTTCTTACATTCAGCCGAGGCAAAATATTCAAATGTGGTGAGAGAGAGAGAGGAGAGAGAGAGAGAGAGAGAGAGAGAGAGAGAGAGAGAGAGGCCCAAACATTTTGACATCATTAGCTATAGATGAGTCAAACCGTGCACATTATACACTAGGAAATCTATACCATAAATTCCTCTTGCTTCATCCACAAACCTACACAACAAAGTATGAGCATAATCCGCATGAGTTTTAAAAAGAATTACAGGGCTGGAAAGGCAATGAATGGCAACAGACAATAGCAAAAAATGATCGTACATAGTATGGGATAGTCTGCCTCTTAGAGCCACAATACCACTATACAACAAAAACTGCCTAAATTCTGTTGCCTTCCACCTTTCAATTTCCTCTCAGTAGACTTGTTTGATGACATGCTGATAATTGTAGGCGTGAGAAAACAAGAAAATGTATATAGGGGAAAATCCAATTATAATTACCTGTCAAAATGATACGGAAAGGGAGCGAGACGTACTTACCAATGCCGGACACTGGTGACACCACGAGTACAATCCAATGTGAAATTCTGCTGATTTCGCGCCAGTGTGCTGCAGCGGGCGAGGCCTCTCGATTGCCACTCTAAGGCTATAGCCCCATCCTATATTTTTTTAACCTGGAATTCAGATGGCGAGAGCGGCGCCGCGGGCCTCCTTGTTTTTTTAACCTGATAATGCTGGATCCTTTGCTCGCCGAGGCCCAGATAAGAACTAAAGTTAGCCGTAGCTATGGCGACAGCAACAGATCAGATATCACCATGAACACTTAAGGCTACATTGCAGACTTTGAACAGCCCTAGAGCTGGCGTACCCAGGGAACCCGAGGGACTCCCAAGGCTGGGCCAGGGCCGGCCCAGGAGTTGCGTGCT